>WNWK01003083.1:70000-181020 GCA_009830355.1 Cherax destructor | reverse complement strand
GTCCTTAGTGAGTTAAAGTCACATTTACTGTTCATTTTTATCTCTGAATTTTGCATCATACACAGACATGTTTATGCAATTTTTCATTCCTTCAAGTCATTTATAAAAATTATAATCCCTAGTGGAGCAAGTACAGATCCTTGTGGCACCCCACTGGTGACGTATTCCCACCAGCACATATTTTTTTCTGAGAACTTTCATATTTTCCTCTTATAGTGAAAGTTATTCATTGTAATAATTTGCCTTTTATTCCTGCTACATTCTGCCCCATGAATAACTCTATCCAAAGCTTTTTAAAAGACAAAATAAATATAATATGTCCATCCATTTCTTTCCTGAACAATTCCCACAACTCTGTCATGATAACTTAAGAGTCTTAATATATATGAAATGGCAGACTAAAGAAAATCGAATTGTTTAGCAGTTTGTAGGTTTTTCTTATCTAAGTGTTTAGTCAACTTTTCCCTAATACCCTTTTTTTCTAATATATATATTTTTTTAAAACGCTTGTCAATGAAACCGGCCTAGACTAGTTTAAAGGGACTCTTCAGTCATCTTTTCAAATACTGTCACATTATGTACCAGCCTTCATGTGTCTGCCAGTTTAAGGTAATGTAGAGAAGTCCTAAAAGTATTCCTAGTGAAGAGCCTAAATGATGGGTACATTCTATTAAAAGCATGGTGCTGTACCGTCTGCCACTACTCTTGTTTTGTCAGGCATCCTGTAGTAATTTTTTTTATTTCCTCTTCAGTTATTTATTGTCCATTTCCGCTGTCTGAATGTGATTAAAATCCACTGTGTTGAAATTATCTTCTTCTGTAAACACGACCTGAGACTTTCCATTTAATATTTCACATATATCTTCCTCTACTCCAGTCACTCCTGCCAGCATTCATTCTTTTTACATTTTGTTTTTAGTATTAAGTTTACTTTTCACATACTTGACTAAAAGATTTGCTTCCCAGTTAATGATAATAATAATAATAATAATAATAATAATAATAATAATAATAATAATAATAATAATTAATAATAATAATAATAAACTGAATTAGTCTCACTTTCTTGTCTTGTGATGTCTGTTGTGTTTGTGATGATGGAGAGGTTGGTGGTGTTGGAGTGTGTGTCCTACATACACACACACGCACACGCACACACTCACACACACACACACACACACACACACTCCTTCATCGCACTTTGCCATTGTTTCTTTTCCCCTCATCCTAACTCTCTTTCTCCCCCTCTCTCCCCTCCAATATTTTCATTTCCTTCATTTCCATCTTCCAACGTCTTACCTACAGTACTACTACGCCAAATTTTCCATCTATTATTCAATTCTCGCTCTTCCTCCTTCCCAATTCATTCAATTCTCCTTCCCTCTTTTCTTCCTTCCTCATCTCTCATTCAATTATCTTCGTCTCTTCTTCGCTCTCTTTCTCAGTGTCGCACAACGATCAATCACACTATCGTCCAGCCTGGCTGAGGCCGCCCCAACCCTCTCTCACACTTGACTCAACTACACCACGCACCCTCTCTCACACCCACCCACCCAACCACCCACTCGCCCTCCAAAACACCCACCCTCCCACGCACTCGCCCTCCAACCCACACTACCCACCCACTCACCCGCCCTTCCACCCACGCTCAAAACACATTCTCACCCACCCACAATCACCTACCCACCCACACTTCCACCCACTCACCCACCCTCCCACCAACACGCACCCACCCACCGCAACACCAGCAATTACCATGCAAATGCATGAAACCTGCAACAGTTTTTACTTGTAGTGTAAAGTATGAGTGGCGCCTCTCGCACTCCACCGATCTCACACACACACTTATATATATATATATAATATATATATATATATATATATATATATATATATATATATATATATATATATATATTATATATATATATATATATATATATATATATAGTGGAATATTCAAATGGCTTCAGAAGAAATCAAATATTCTTCCTTGAAGCCTTTTTATCCACTTCTCCGAGGCTATGGGTCCCACAATTTGCACTAGAGGGGGACCCCATCCTATATATAATTTAAAAATATATATATATATATATATATATGCAAGAAAACCACTATGAAAAAATAGAAGAATTCCAAGCGCTTTCGTGACTACTCACATTATCAAGGAACTATGAGGTGTAGTCTTTGTTAGTGTGATGTGACTGTGAGGTGTAGTCTCGCCCCTTATATAAGCCCTCCTTGTCATGTTTCCTGTTATATATATATATATATATATATATATATACATATATATATTGCAAAACAATCGCAGACAGGCGATCTTAACAATGCAAGACAAGCCAGGGGGGGGTGAAAATCTTTAGCTCAAGTACTTTCACACTTCTCAGTGCGTCATCAGGAGCTATGCAATGTTGCAAGGCAGTAACTGAAGGAGTGAGGGAAAGTTTTCCTCGGAGTAGCGCAGTGCGGGTTTATCACCTCACTTCTGGCGCCAGTATAGCAGATACCAAGGTTATCACCTCACTTCTGGCGCCAGTATAGCAGATACCAATGTTATCACCTCACTTCTGGCGCCAGTATAGCAGATACCAATGTTATCACCTCACTTCTGGCGCCAATATAGCAGATACCAATGTTATCACCTCACTTCTGTCGCCAGTATAGCAGATACCAATGTTATCACCTCACTTCTGGCGCCAGTATAGCAGATACCAATGTTATCCCCTCACTTCTGGCGCCAGTATAGCAGATACCAAGGTTATCACCTCACTTCTGGCACCAGTATAGCAGATAACAATGTTATCACCTCACTTCTGGCTCCAGTATAGCAGATACCAATGTTATCACCTCACTTCTGGCGCCAGTATAGCAGATACCAATGTTATCACCTCACTTCTGGCGCCAGTATAGCAGATACCAATGTTATCACCTCACTTCTGGCGCCAGTATAGCAGATACCAGTGTTATGATTCAACTTCACTTTGATCTAGAGTCTTAAACGGTGAGGTTGACAACACTGACCACTTCAACACTGATCACTTCAACACTGATCACTTCAACACTACTTCAAGACTGAGGGAGTGATCACCTCAAACCTACTTCAAGACTGAGGGACAGATCACCTCAAACGCACTTCAAGACTGAGGGAGTGATCACCTCAAACCTACTTCAAGACTGAGGGACAGATCACCTCAAACGCACTTCAAGACTGAGGGAGTGATCACCTCAAACGCACTTCAAGACTGAGGGACAGATCACCTCAAACGCACTTCAAGACTGAGGGAGTGATCACCTCAAACGCACTTCAAGACTGAGGGACAGATCACCTCAAACGCACTTCAAGACTGAGGGACAGATCACCTCAAACGCACTTCAAGACTGAGGGACAGATCACCTCAAACGCACTTCAAGACTGAGGGACAGATCACCTCAAACGCACTTCAAGACTGAGGACAGATCACCTCAAACGCACTTCAAGACTGAGGGACAGATCACCTCAAACGCACTTCAAGACTGAGGGACAGATCACCTCAAACGCACTTCAAGACTGAGGGACAGATCACCTCAAACGCACTTCAAGACTGAGGACAGATCACCTCAAACGCACTTCAAGACTGAGGGACAGATCACCTCAAACGCACTTCAAGACTGAGGGACAGATCACCTCAAACGCACTTCAAGACTGAGGGACAGATCACCTCAAACGCACTTCAAGACTGAGGGACAGATCACCTCAAACGCACTTCAAGACTGAGGGACAGATCACCTCAAACGCACTTCAAGACTGAGGGACAGATCACCTCAAACGCACTTCAAGACTGAGGGACAGATCACCTCAAACGCACTTCAAGACTGAGGGACAGATCACCTCAAACGCACTTCAAGACTGAGGGACAGATCACCTCAAACGCACTTCAAGACTGAGGGACAGATCACTCAAACGCACTTCAAGACTGAGGGACAGATCACCTCAAACGCACTTCAAGACTGAGGGACAGATCACCTCAAACGCACTTCAAGACTGAGGGACAGATCACCTCAAACGCACTTCAAGACTGAGGGACAGATCACCTCAAACGCACTTCAAGACTGAGGGACAGATCACCTCAAACGCACTTCAAGACTGAGGGACAGATCACTCAAACGCACTTCAAGACTGAGGACAGATCACCTCAAACGCACTTCAAGACTGAGGGACAGATCATCTCAAACGCACTTCAAGACTGAGGGACAGATCACCTCAAACGCACTTCAAGACTGAGGGACAGATCATCTCAAACGCACTTCAAGACTGAGGGACAGATCACCTCAAACCACTTCAAGACTGAGGGACAGATCACCTCAAACGCACTTCAAGACTGAGGGACAGATCACCTCAAACGCACTTCAAGACTGAGGGACAGATCACCTCAAACGCACTTCAAGACTGAGGGACAGATCACCTCAAACGCACTTCAAGACTGAGGGACAGATCACCTCAAACGCACTTCAAGACTGAGGGACAGATCACCTCAAACGCACTTCAAGACTGAGGGACAGATCACCTCAAACGCACTTCAAGACTGAGGGACAGATCACCTCAAACGCACTTCAAGACTGAGGGACAGATCACCTCAAACGCACTTCAAGACTGAGGGACAGATCACCTCAAACGCACTTCAAGACTGAGGAAGATCACCTCAAACGACTTCAAGACTGAGACAGATCACCTCAAACGCACTTCAAGACTGAGGGACAGATCACCTCAAACGCACTTCAAGACTGAGGGACAGATCACCTCAAACGCACTTCAAGACTGAGGGACAGATCACCTCAAACGCACTTCAAGACTGAGGGACAGATCACCTCAAACGCACTTCAAGACTGAGGGACAGATCACCTCAAAGCACTTCAAGACTGAGGACAGATCACCTCAAAGCACTTCAAGACTGAGGGACAGATCACCTCAAACGCACTTCAAGACTGAGGGACAGATCACCTCAAACGCACTTCAAGACTGAGGACAGATCACCTCAAACGCACTTCAAGACTGGGGGACAGATCACCTCAAACCACTTCAAGACTGAAGTGACACCATCACTGTTTGACATCCAAGGTGGCATCATCTCAACGGATGAGACACATACACTGCTGACACCAGGATGAGACACATACACTGCTGACACCAGGATGAGACACATACACTGCTGACACCAGGATGAGACACATACACTGCTGACACCAGGATGAGACACATACACTGCTGACACCAGGATGAGACACATACATTGCTGACACCAGGATGAGACACATACACTGCTGACACCAGGATGAGACACATACACTGCTGACACCAGGATGAGACACATACACTGCTGACACCAGGATGAGACACATACACTGCTGACACCAGGATGAGACACATACACTGCTGACACCAGGATGAGAACATACACTGCTGACACCAGGATGAGACACATACACTGCTGACACCAGGATGAGAACATACATTGCTGACACCAGGATGAGACACATACACTGCTGACACCAGGATGAGACACATACATTGCTGACACCAGGATGAGACACATACACTGCTGACACCAGGATGAGACACATACATTGCTGACACCAGGATGAGACACATACATTGCTGACACCAGGATGAGACACATACATTGCTGACACCAGGATGAGACACACATTGCTGACACCAGGATGAGACACATACATTGCTGACACCAGGATGAGACACATACATTGCTGACACCAGGATGAGACACAATTGCTGACACCAGGATGAGACAACATTGCTGACACCAGGATGAGACAACATTGCTGACACCAGGATGAGACACACATTGCTGACACCAGGATGAGACACATACATTGCTGACACCAGGATGATGACACACATTGCTGACACCAGGATGAGACAAATACATTGCTGACACCAGGATGAGACACATACATTGCTGACACCATCTTCAATGAACACGTCAGAGAATGTTTCGTACATATTAATTACATCTGTTCCAGGATGAGACACACATTGCTGACACCAGGATGAGACAAATACATTGCTGACACCAGGATGAGACACATACATTGCTGACACCAGGATGAGACACAAGCATTGCTGACACCAGGATGAGACACATACATTGCTGACACCAGGATGAGACACATACATTGCTGACACCATCTTCATATGAACACGTCAGAGAATGTTTCGTACATATTAATTACATCTGTTCCATATATCCCATTTAACATCTGATTATTCCTGTTAATGTGTTTCTCTGTCATCTAAATTCCATTTAATTAACAGTTTATGTTGTGCTTGAGTGGAGTTGGGTATCAACAAGACGTTTATTAAACCAACAAGTTGATAAACGAGACACTTGGGAATTTTTATTCTTGAAACGTTTTGCCAGGCAGTGGCTTCTTCAGTCAAGTCCAGAGAAAGGTGGAGGATGAGGAGGAGCTTGAGGTAATCAGTCCCTCATCCTGGAGGCGGGTCATAGTCACCTAGTGGCTCAAGCCAGTCAGGTTCAAGGCACAAGAAGCATTGCATCATACTCACTGGCTCAATGCAGTCAGGTCTAACTCACACTCACTTGTGAGTGTGAGTTAGACCTCACCCACACCCACTCACATAGTTTTAGCTTTAATGACGGTACTCGGGAGTTTGTTCCACTCATCCACAACTCTATTATCAAATCAGTGTTTTCCAATATCCTTTCTAAATCTAAATTTGTCCAACTTGAAGCCAATGCTGCGAGTCCTGTCTAGGTTAGATATTGTAGCACATTATATACATCCCCTTTATTTATTTTCCATTTATACACTTCAATCATGTCCTCCTTAATTCTACGCCTTTTTCAGGGCCTTCAGTCTATCCTGGTAATAAAGTTGTGGATGAGTGGAACAAACTCCCGAGTACCGTCGTAGAAGCTAAGACGTTGTGTAGTTTTAAAAATAGGTTGGATAAATACATGAGTGGGTGTGGGTGGGTGTGAGTTGGACCTGACTAGCTTGTGCTACTAGGTCAGATGCCGTGCTCCTCAAGTGAATGTGACTGACCTGACTATGTTAAGGCATTGGCTTAAGCCGGTGGGAGAATTGGACCTGCCTCGCATGGGCCAGTAGGCCTGCTGCAGTGTTCCTTCTTTCTTATGTTCATCCTTCTTTGAACGTTATCCAGCGCAGTTATATCCATTGTGTAATACGGTGACCAGATCTGTGCAGCAGCATCTAAATAAGACCTAACCATCGATATATAGAGTTGAAGAACAACCTGAGGACTCCTATCGTTTATACTTCTTGATATGAAGCCAAGAATTCTATTCGCTTTATTGCTAACACTTGCGCACTGTTGTCTTGGTTGTAGATTACTGATAACCAGAACTCCTAAATCTTTTTCGCAGTCAGTGAAATTCAAATCTACATTATATAGTTTATAAGTGTCATGGTTATTTTCCTTTCCAAGGCTTAGAATTTTACATTTGTCTATATTAAACTGCATCTGTCACTTCTCCAACCACTGCATCAGTCTATTTAGATCTTCCTGCAGCGCTCTAGTGTCATCGTCAAAATTATTTCGACGTCCTATTTTGGTGTCATCGGCAAACTTGCTTATGTCGCTATTTATTCCCTCATCTATATCGTTTATGTAAATTGTGAACAACAAAGAACCCAACACTGAGCCCTGTCGGAACACCGCTTGTGAAGGGTCCCCACTCGGATTTCTCCCCGTTTATGCAAACGCCTCTGTGATACGGTTGTGGTGGTGAATGTGTTGGTGGATGACTGTGGTAGAGGTAGGTCTGGTGGTGGACGATTGTGGTAGCAGATAGGTACGGTCGTGCATGACTAGTAGAAGATAAGTACGGTCGTGCACGACTAGTAGGAGATAGGTACGGTCATGCATGACTGGTAGGAGATAGGTACGGTCATGCACGACTAGTAGGAGATAGGTACGGTCATGCATGACTGGTAAGAGATAGATGTTGAAGTGGATGATGGTAATGGCTTGTGTATAGTTACTGTAGATATGTTGGTGGTATGGTGGTTTGAATGGTGTGAGTCTGATGATATGATCTGCAGCGTGGTTTTTCAGATATGGCTGAGGTGTGGGTAGTGATGGTGATGATTGAAGTGTGGGTAGTGGTAGTGATGGTAGTTGTTGCGGTGTGTGTGGTGATGGTGGTGGTGTGGGTGGTGGTGGTATGCGTAGTGGTGGTGTGGGTGATGGGGGTGTGGGTGGTGGTGGTGTGGATGATGAGGGGTGTGGGTGGTGGTGTGGGTGATGAGGGGTGTGGGTGGTAGTGGTGTGTGTGGTCGCGGTGTGGGTGGCGGTGTGGGTGATGGTGGTGTGGGTGATGGTGGTGTGGGTGATGGTGGTGTGGGTGGTGGTGGTGTGGGTGATGAGGGTGTGGGTGGTGGTGTGGGTGATGGTGTGGGTGATGAAGGGTGTGGGTGGTCGCGGTGTGGGTGGCGATGGTGTGGGTGTGAAGTCGTGTGTTACCCATCAATGGTGTGGTTGGTGCCAAGTGTTGTGGGCAGCAGGGGGGGGGGTATGGGTCATGTAACCAGACCATCCGTCATGAACCAGGGACCGTAATTGCATGAGAGGTGAATAAGACATGCAAGTCACGCAGAATTGACCTGGCTTGCACTCCCGCTGGCGAGCACACACACAAACCTACGTACATACACCTACATACATACACACACACACACACACACACACACACACACACACACACTGCGAGGGATAAAAAAAAACAGTAACACAAATGAGCATAAAGCAGGTAATACCAAGGTCATGGGATCCATGGCAGTAGTTGCAATAATTTACAATCTAACACCAAACAAACAGAGGCAGACACCAATACAAGGAGAAAATGGCCTTGTAAACACCACTGAGGAAGCAAGAGAGCGAGCCCATCAGGGTCAATATAATACTACTCATTTCACACTTCAACTACTGTATTGGGAAGCAGACAAGCAGAACAGTTAACTACACGGAGGACCAGACACATGGCAACCTGAACTTGTTTGAAAACATTTTTGGCCAAGACGACAGAGACACAAGAGTGGAAGAGATGAACCAGCAAAGACCGGGTCTGATCCTTACCAAGAACACATCAGTTATAGGAGATATAAACTATAGGGACCGCAGAGTTCTGAATTTCGTCTTCTTGTGGAGAAGAAATTGCCAAGGAGCGCTGGTCAGGGGGCTGGGGTGAGACTACACATGATCAAGCAACAGAGTGAAGTTACCTGTAGTGGCTTCAAGAAGTCACTTCCCCAGCGGTCTGGTCCCAGACCAGAGCTCCTAGTTGCTGACCTGATCGACTAGGTTGTTGGTAACATCCGCCAACATTCAGACGTATGCACCACAGAATGTCGTAAGTTTCATTCTTTTAAATATGTGCGGGTTATTTGTGTACTATTCCAGTCACGGTGTTGTGCATTTTATTATTTCTTCCAACAAGGGAGACGTGAGTGTAGTGGTCAGCTGAACGCATCTAAACGAGCAGAAAAAAAATCTAAAGGGAAGTGAAACTACAGTCTACAGTAGAACGATATATAAGCAAAAAGAAAATCAGAATAGACACTCAGATGAACAAGTGGTTTGAGCACATTAGATAAAAAGTTTTAAGAAAACCTATAATAGGGGCCATCAGGCCAAGGGTGTGACCGCGTAAGAGGGAAGACCATGCCAGGAACTCTCTCAAGCATCCTACACTGACACTGATTTTTTAAATGGAGCACAAAGTCTAGCTGGGGGAGGCCAGTAGATGCTTAACAACTCTGTATTACATGTAAACTACATTTTGTATACTGCAAAAAAGAAGTGAAGTTGTATTGAGTTACAATGTACTAAACAAGTCTTCACCAAAGATCTGTATCAAGAGACGCTGTCCTTGCTCCTGAGCAACAAAACACTGCCACCACAGCCATGGAGCTGAGACTCAACCCTCGCAACCACAAGTACTAAGCTTATTTAGGCACAGGTACACAGTACAATTATCATACACAGTAACATGTGTAAATTACCTAGTATAATCCAGAAAAGTCACACAAAGTGACTTATTTCCATTGGTGTCCATGAACAAGGTGGGCGACAGCGGATCTTATTCAAGGACCCCAATATAGCAAGAGTACAACTTGGACCAGAAGAATGGAGCGAGTACACGCACGACCAGAAGAATGGAGCGAGTACACGCACGACCAGAAGAATGGAGCGAGTACACGCACGACCACAAGAATGGAGCGAGTACACGCACGACCAGAAGAATGGAGCGAGTACACGCACGACCAGAGGAATAGAGCGAGTACACGCACGACCACAAGAATGGAGCGAGTACACGAACGACCACAAGAATGGAGCGAGTACACGCACGACCAGAAGAATGGAGCGAGTACACGCACGACCAGAAGAATAGAGCGAGTACACGCACGACCACAAGAATGGAGCGAGTACACGAACGACCACAAGAATGGAGCGAGTACACGCACGACCAGAAGAATAGAGCGAGTACACGCACGACCACAAGAATGGAGCGAGTACACGAACGACCACAAGAATGGAGCGAGTACACGCACGACCACAAGAATGGAGCGAGTACACGCACGACCACAAGAATGGAGCGAGTACAAGCACGACCACAAGAATGGAGCGAATACAAGCACGACCACAAGAATGGAGCGAGTACACGCACGACCAGAAGAATGGAGCGAGTAAAAGCACGACCAGAAGAATGGAGCGAGTACACGCACGACCAGAAGAATGGAGCGAGTACACGCACGACCAGAAGAATGGAGCGAGTACACGCACGACCACAAGAATGGGCGAGTACACGCACGACCACAAGAATGGAGCGAATACACACGACCACAAGAATGGAGCGAGTACACGCACGACCACAAGAATGGAGCGAGTACACGCACGACCAGAAGAATGGAGCGAGTACACGCACGACCACAAGAATGGAGCGAGTACACGCACGACCACAAGAATGGAGCGAATACACACACGACCACAAGAATGGAGCGAATATACGCACGACCAGAAGAATGGAGCGAGTACACGCACGACCACAAGAATGGAGCGAGTACACGCACGACCACAAGAATGGAGCGAGTACACGCACGACCACAAGAATGGAGCGAATACACACGACCACAAGAATGGAGCGAGTACACGCACGACCACAAGAATGGAGCGAGTACACGCACGACCACAAGAATGGAGCGAATACACACACGACCACAAGAATGGAGCGAGTATACTCACGACCAGAAGAATGGAGCGAGTACACGCACGACCAGAAGAATGGAGCGAGTACACGCACGACCAGAAGAATGGAGCGAGTACACTCACGACCACAAGAATGGAGCGAGTACACGCACGACCAGAAGAATGGAGCGAATACACACACGACCACAAGAATGGAGCGAGTACACTCACGACCAGAAGAATGGAGCGAGTACACGCACGACCAGAAGAATGGAGCGAGTACACGCACGACCAGAAGAATGGAGCGAATACACACACGACCACAAGAATGGAGCGAGTACACTCACGACCAGAAGAATGGAGCGAGTACACTCACGACCAGAAGAATGGAGCGAGTACACTCACGACCAGAAGAATGGAGTGAGTACACGCACGACCAGAAGAATGGAGCGAGTACACGCACGACCAGAAGAATGGAGCGAGTACACGCACGACCAGAAGAATGGAGCAGTACACGCACGACCAGAAGAATGGAGCAGTACACGCACAACCACAAGAATGGAGCGAGTACACGCACGACCACAAGAATGGAGCAGTCACGCACGACCACAAGAATGGAGCGAGTACGCACGACCAGAAGAATGGAGCGAATACAAGCACGACCAGAAGAATGGAGCGAGTACAAGCACGACCAGAAGAATGGAGCGAGTACACGCACGACCAGAAGAATGGAGCGAGTACACGCACGACCAGAAGAATGGAGCGAGTACACCACGACCAGAAGAATGGAGCGAGTAACCACGACCAGAAGAATGAAGCGAGTACACGCACGACCAGAAGAATGGAGCGAGTACACTCACGACCAGAAGAATGGAGCGAGTACACGCACGACCAGAAGAATGGAGCGAGTACACGCACGACCAGAAGAATGGAGCGAGTACACGCACGACCAGAAGAATGGAGCGAGTACACGCACGACCAGAAGAATGGAGCGAGTACACTCACGACCAGAAGAATGGAGCGAGTACACACGACCAGAAGAATGGAGCAGTACGACCAGAAGTGGGCAGTACACGACCAGAAGAATGGAGCGAGTACACACACGACCAGAAGAATGGAGCGAGTACACGCACGACCAGAAGAATGGAGCGAGTACACGCACGACCAGAAGAATGGAGCGAGTACACGC
The DNA here is from genome assembly GCA_009830355.1 of Cherax destructor. NCBI lineage: Eukaryota > Metazoa > Arthropoda > Malacostraca > Decapoda > Parastacidae > Cherax > Cherax destructor. Next base: position 168,598 of record WNWK01003083.1, on the reverse strand, counting down.
ACGACCAGAAGAATGGAGCGAGTACACCACGACCAGAAGAATGGAGCGAGTACACGCACGACCAGAAGAATGGAGCGAGTACACGCACGGAGTATAATAAGTAACTTAAACTAGACTCAAGATATTCCGGAATAATACTTCACCAAGACGCGAGAAAGAGTAATTTTTCTCTTAACATATTTACTGCAGTTCATGATTCTTAACTTCTCGGTGAAGATCCAATCACCATTATCAGGATTATAAGTAGACAGGATATGATTTTAAATCACGTTGGGTAGGGGTGGGGGTGAGGGTGGGGGAGGGGAAGGGGTGAGGGACAGACTAACACAAAGGGTGCGAGTGACTTACACTGGTGTGAGATGCGAGGTGTAATAAAAGGGAAAGAAAGGGTGAAGAACCATCGCCCCCCTTGAGACCCATTAAAGGCAAAGGGAAAGTGGGTGTAATGAGCCCCTTGTGGTACAAGTGCCCCGCTCTCATCTTCACTGCTGCTCTGCCCTCATCTTCACTGCTGCCCTGCCCTCATCTTCACTGCTGCCCCGCCCTCATCTTCACTGCTGCCCGCCTCATCTTCCTGCTGCCCGCCCTCATCTTCACTGCTGCCCCGCCCTCATCTTCACTGCTGCCACGCCCTCATCTTCACTGCTGCCCCGCCCTCATCTTCACTGCTGCCCTGCCCTCATCTTCACTGCTGCCCCGCCCTCATCTTCACTGCTGCCCCGCCCTCATCTTCACTGCTGCCCCGCCCTCATCTTCACTGCTGCCACGCCCTCATCTTCACTGCTGCCCCGCCCTCATCTTCACTGCTGCCCTGCCCTCATCTTCACTGCTGCCCTGCCCTCATCTTCACTGCTGCCCCGCCCTCATCTTCACTGCTGCCCTGCCCTCATCTTCACTGCTGCCCGCCCTCATCTTCACTGCTGCCCGCCCTCATCTTCACTGCTGCCCGCCCTCATCTTCACTGCTGCCCCGCCTCATCTTCACTGCTGCCCCCTCCTCATCTTCACACTGCTGCCCGCCCTCATCTTCACTGCTGCCCGCCCTCATCTTCACTGCTGCCCCGCCCTCATCTTCACTGCTGCCCGCCCTCATCTTCACTGCTGCCCCGCCCTCATCTTCACTGCTGCCCGCCCTCATCTTCACTGCTGCCCCGCCCTCATCTTCACTGCTGCCCGCCCTCATCTTCACTCGTGCCCTGCCCTCATCTTCACTGCTGTTCACTGCTCATCTTCACTACTGTGACTATATCACTGCTCAGCCACGTACTGTGACTATCACTGCTGCAAGCCACGGTACTGTGACTTATCACTGCTACAACAACGGTACTGTGACTTATCACTGCCATAGCCACGATACTGTGACTTATCACTGCTACAGCCACGGTACTGTGACTTATCACTGTTGCAGCCACGGTACTGTGACTTATCACTGCTACAGCCACGGTACTGTGTTATCACTGCTGCAGCCACGGTACTGTGACTTATCACTGTTGCAGCCAGGTACTGTGACTTATCACTGCTACAGCCACGGTACTGTGACTTATCACTGCTACAGCCACGGTACTGTGTTATCACTGCTGCAGCCATGGTACTGTGTTATCACTGCTACAGCCACGGTACTATGACTTATCATTGCTCAGCCACGGTACTGTGACTTATCACTGCTACAGCCACGGTACTGTGTTATCACTGCTCAAGCAAGGTACTTGACTTATCATTGCTGCAGCTACGGTACTGTGTTATCACTCTGCTACAGCCACGGATGTGACTTATCACTGCTGAAGCAACGGTACTGTGACTTATCACTGCTGCAGCTACGGTACTGTGTTATCACTGCTACAGCCACGGACCTGTGTTATCACTGCTCAGCACGGTACTGTGATTTCACTGCTCAGCCACGGTACTGTGACTTATCACTGCTGCAGCACGGTACTGTGACTTATCACTGCTACAGCCACGGTACTGTGTTATCACTGCTGTAGCCACGGTACTGTGACTTATCACTGCTGCAGCCACGGTACTGTGACTTATCACTGCTCAGCCACGGTACTGTGACTTATCACTGCTGCAGCCACGGTACTGTGACTTATCACTGCTACAGCCACGGTACTGTGACTTATCACTGCTGCAGCCACGGTACTGTGACTTATCACTGCTGCAGCCACGGTACTGTGACTTATCACTGCTACAACCACGGTACTGTGACTTATCACTGCTGCAACCACGGACTGTGACTTATCACTGCTACATTACGGTACTGTGACTTATCACTGCTACAACAACGGTACTGTGACTTATCACTGCTGCAGCCACGGTACTGTGACTTATCACTGCTGCAGCCACGGTATTGTGACTTATCACTGCTGCAGCCACGGTACTGTGACTTATCACTGCTACACCACGGTACTGTGCTTATCACTGCTACAACAACGGTACTGTGTTATCACTGCTACAGCCACGGTACTGTGACTTATCACTGCTACAGCCACGGTACTGTGACTTATCACTGCTACAGCCACGGTACTGTGTTATCACTGCTGCAGCCAAGGTACTATGACTTATCATTGCTGCAGCCACGGTACTGTGACTTATCACTGCTACAGCCACGGTAATGTGACTTATCACTGCTATAGGCACGGTACTGTGACTTATCACTGCTACAGCTACGGTACTGTGTTATCACTGCTACAGCCACGGCCCTGTGTTATCACTGCTGCAGCAACGGTACTGTGACTTCTCACTGCTGCAGCCACGGTACTGTGACTTATCACTGCTACAGCCACGGTACTGTGACTTATCACTGCTACAGCCACGGTACTGTGTTATCACTGCTACAGCCACGGTACTGTGACTTATCACTGCTGCAGCTACGGTACTGTGACTTATCACTGCTACAGCCACGGTACTGTGTTATCACTGCTGTAGCCACGGTACTGTGACTTATCACTGCTGCAGCCACAGTACTGTGACTTATCACTGCTGCAGCCACGGTACTTGTCCGATTCTTATCACTGCTGCAGCCACGGACTGTGACTTATCACTGCTGCAGCCACGGTACTGTGACTTATCACTGCTGCAGCCACGGTACTGTGACTTATCACTGCTACAGCCACGGTACTGTGACTTATCACTGCTACAACCACGGTACTGTGACTTATCACTGCTGCAACCACGGTACTGTGACTTATCACTGCTACAATTACGGTACTGTGACTTATCACTGCTACAACAACGGTACTGTGACTTATCACTGCTGCAGCCACGGTACTGTGACTTATCACTGCTGCAGCCACGGTATTGTGACTTATCACTGCTGCAGCCACGGTACTGTGACTTATCACTGCTACAGCCACGGTACTGTGACTTATCACTGCTGCAGCCACGGTACTGTGACTTATCACTGCTACAACCACGGTACTGTGACTTATAACTGCTACAACCACGGTACTGTGACTTATCACTGCTGCAGCCACGGTACTGTGACTTATCACTGCTGCAGCCACGGTACTGTGACTTATCACTGCTGCAGCCACGGTACTGTGACTTATCACTGCTGCAGCCACGGTACTGTGACTTATCACTGCTGCAGCCACGGTACTGTGACTTATCATTGCTGCTCTAAGTACGGACTGACAGTCATTAATATGTCATCACAACTCGTTCACATAAAAAAATTCTAATGTTTAAATAATTCTGGCCAAAAACTCTACTAAGGAATTCATTGCGGAAGGAATATATTATTGCCAGCATTAAGGTTTTTGTAGCGAAATACAGCGCCATCTGTCTCAGTAACGTCGGTAAAATTACGAAGTAATAAGGATACTGAGTTGGCGCATCGAAAATAATGGAGGATTTGGCGCCTCTCGTTGAAGGATTTGGCGCCTCTCGTTGACGGATTTGACGCCTCTCGTTGAGGGATTTGCTGCCTCTCGTTGAAGGATTTGGGGCCTCTCGTTGAGGGATTTGGGGCCTCTTGTTGAGGGATTTGCCGCCTGTCGTTGAAGGATTTGGCGCCTCTCGTTGAGGGATTTGCCGCCTATCGTTGAAGGATTTGGCGCCTCTCGTTGAAGGATTTGGCGCCTCTCGTTGAAGGATTTGGCGTCTCTCGTTGAGGGATTTGCCGCCTGTCGTTGAAGGATTTGGCGCCTCTCGTTGAAGGATTTGGCGCCTCTCGTTGAAGGATTTGGCGTCTCTCGTTGAGGGATTTGCCGCCTGTCGTTGAAGGATTTGGCGCCTCTCGTTGAAGGATTTGGCGCCTCTCGTTGAAGGATTTGCCGCCTCTCGTTGAAGGATTTGGGCCTCTTGTTGAGGGATTTGCCGCCTCTCGTTGAAGGATTTGGCGCCTCTCGTTGAAGGATTTGCCGCCTCTCGTTGAAGGATTTGGGGCCTCTTGTTGAGGGATTTGCCGCCTGTCGTTGAAGGATTTGGCGCCTCTCGTTGAAGGATTTGGCGCCTCGTTGAAGGATTTGGCGTCTCTCGTTGAAGGATTTGGCGCCTCTCGTTGAAGGATTTGACTCCACTCGTTGAAGGATTTGGCGCCTCTCTTTGAAGGATTTTACGCCTCTCTTTGAGGAATTTGGCACCTCTCTTTGCGGAATTTGGCGCCTCTCTTTGAGTGATTTGGAGCCTCTCTCGTTGAGGGATTTGGAGTCTCTCTTTGAGGGATTCAATTCATCTTGTTGTGAAATGTGGAGCTAAAAAGCACTAAAAACGAAGAGAACCACGACAACCACTAACAACCACGACAGCCATTAACACCCACGACATCCTCTAACAACCACGACAGCCATTAGCAACCACGACAGCCTCTAACAACCACGACAGCCACTAACAACCAAGACAGCCATTAACAACCACGACAGCCACTAACAACCACGACAGCCATTAACAACCACGACAGCCATTAACAACCACGACAGCCTCTAACAGCCACGACAGCCACTAACAACCAAGACAGCCATTAACAACCACGACAGCCATTAACAACCACGACAGCCATTGACAACCACGACAGCCATCAACCATAATGTACACCCTGAAGTAGGAAACTTCCTTAACATCATTAAACAATATAATATTATTAATCATCAATATAAATTAATAATCTTCAATATAACTACTAATCATCAATATAACATTATTAATTAATATAACATTACTAAACATCAATATAACATTATAATCATCAATGCAACATTACCAATCATCAATGTAACATTACTAATCATCAATATAACATTATTAATCATCAATATAACATTATTACTCATCAATAACAAAAAACAATAATCTCCCTCAACTCACAAAAAACAATAATCTCCCTCAACTCACAAAAACAATAATCTCCCTCAACTCACAAAAACAATAATCTCCAACTACATAAACAATAATTCCTCAACTCACATAAACAATAATCTCCTCAACTCACAAAACAATAATCTCCTCAACTCACAAAAACAATAATCTCCTCCAACTCCATAAACAATAATCTCCTCAACTCATAAACAATCTCCTCAACTCACATAAACAATAATCTCCCTCAACTCACATAAACAATCTCCCTCAACTCACAAAAACAATAATCTCCCTCAAATCACAAAAAACAATAATCTCCCTCAACTCACAAAAACAATAATCTCCCTCAACTCACAAAAAACAATAATCTCCATCAACTCACAAAAACAATAATCTCCCTCAACTCACAAAAAAACAATAATCTCCCTCAACTCACAAAAACAATAATCTCCTAACTCACAAAAACAATAATCTCCCTCAACTCCCAAAACAATAATCTCCCTCAACTCACAAAACAATAATCTCCGTCAACTCACAAAAACAATAATCTCCCTCAACTCAAAAAAATAATCTCCCTCAACTCACAAAACAATAATCTCCTCAACTCACAAAACAATGATCTCCTCAACTCACAAAAACAATAATCTCCTCAACTCACAAAACAATAATCTCCCTCAACTCACAAAAACAATAATCTCCCTCAACTCACAAAAACAATAATCTCCCTCAACTCACAAAAACAATAATCTCCCTCAACTCACAAAAACAATAATCTCCCTCAACTCACAAAAACAATAATCTCCCTCAACTCACAAAAACAATAATCTCCCTCAACTCACAAAAACAATAATCTCCCTCAACTCGCAAAAAACAATAATCTCCGTCAACTCACAAAAAAACAATAATCTCCCTCAACTCACAAAAAACAATAATCTCCCTCAACTCAAAAAAATAATAATCTCCCTCAACTCACAAAAACAATAATCTCCCTCAACTCACAAAACAATAATCTCCCTCAACTCGCAAAAACAATAATCTCCGTCAACTCACAAAAACAATAATCTCCTCAACCTCAAAAAACAATAATCTCCGTCAACTCACAAAAAAACAATAATCTCCTCAACTCACAAAAACAATAATCTCCCTCAACTCAAAAAATAATAATCTCCCTCAGCTCACAAAAGGTTCACTCAGGTCAACTCACTAGAAACACGAAAATAATATGTTAAGTCTGGTGTGTAAGCAACCAGCAAGGTGGTGGTGGTGGTGGTAGTGGTGATGGTGGTGGAGATGGTGGTGGTGGTGGTGGTGGTGGTGTGGTGGTGGTGGTGGTGGTGGTTAGTGGTGATGGTGGTAGATGGTGGTGGTGGTGGTAGGTGGTGGTGGTGTGGTGGTGGTGGTGGTGATACTCTGTAAACCTTCACAAGAAGAATTAGAAGTTACAGAGAAAATTACCATTGATCAGATGTAATGATTCCACCAGAGACAAGGATACTCTCCAAGACTCTCTTACACTCTCTCAAGCACGTCAAGAAACTAGAGAAAGTGCAAAGGTTTGCGACAAGGTTAGTTCCACAACTCAGGGGTCTGTCCTATGAAGAAAGGTTGAGGGAAATAGGACTAACAATACTGGAGGAAAGAAGGGTCAGAGGAGACATGATAACGACATACAAAATACTGCGGGGAATCGACAAGGTAGACAGTGACAGAATGTTCCAGAGAGGGAACACAGAAACAAGGGGACACAATTGGAAGCTGAAGACTCAGATGAGTCAAAGGGATGTTAGGAAGCATTTCTTCAGCCACAGAGTAGTCATGAAGTGGAATAGTCTTGAGAAAGATATAGTGGAGGCAGGAACCATACACAGCTTTAAGACGAGGTATGATAAAGCTCATGGAGAAGGGAGAGCAGAGACCCAGTAGCGGACAGCGAAGAGGCGGGGCAAGGAGCTGAGTCTCGACCCCTGCAACCACAATTAGGTGAGTACATTGTGGGTTGAATATCTTTGGCCGTTTTTCTTGTTATTGCAGAAGCCTCCCCCTTTAAATGAGTTTATTTTAATGAGCCCAGTTCATTTACATAACTTTTAGAAGTCTCTCCTCTAAATGTTTCCGTTTTCTCGTCAATTTAAATGGACACGTTGTCCCATGGAAGGCTACCCTATAATTGCCAGAGACTTCTATATCACTCACAATATATTTATGTGTGTAAAGTTGTTGATGTCATGGCGGAATTTGATCGAATGTTTGATTATTGCCACGTTAATTTCGTTTAGGCTTGTGGGATTTTTAAATGCTATAATATTAATCCTTCTGGCTGTGGGCACTGTTGTGCCTGGGGCATTTCCTGTCCCTCCTCTCTCCCTCCCTCACTCCAGTGAAGACGGTCCTCTGGGAACGTACTTGCTGGGACATCCTCCTCTTTTTTGGAATTTTGCATGCTCCTGATGATGTATTGATTGCAACACGAAAGACCTAGAGCTATCATTCTACTCCCCCCGTGGTTGTTTTGCATCCTGTATCGCTTGGTTTGCGATTTTTGAATATATATATATATATATATATATATATATATATATATATATATATATATATATATATATATATATATATATGTATATATATATTTTGTAGGTAGTAGGTTATAGACAGCAACCGCCCAGGGAGGTACTACCGTTCTGCCAAGTGAGTGTAAAACGAAAGCCTGTATTTATTTTACATGATGGTAGGATTGCTGGTGTCTTTTTTCTGTCTCATAAACATGCAAGATTTCAGGTATGTCTTGTTATTTCTACTGACACTTAGGTCACACTACACATGCATGTATACAAGCATATATATACACACCCCTCTGGGTTTTCTTCTATTTTCTTAGTAGTTCTTGGTCTTATTTCCTCTTATCTCCATGGGGAAGTGGAACAAAATTCTTCCTCCGTAAGCCATGCGTGTCGTAAGAGGCGACTAAAATGCCGGGAGCAAGAGGCTAGTAACCCCTTCTCCTGTATAATTACTAAATGTAAAAGGAGAAACTTTTGTTTTTCCTTTTGGGCCACCCTGACTCAGTGGGATACGGCATATATATATATATATATATATATATATATATATATATATATATATATAGGTATATTTGAGACTCATTACTCCCTCCGTGTGTCTCTTTCAGTCTGTCTCTCTCAACTACTAACACTATAAACAAACATAAAACTTTCTCTCCAGGAGGAGATAATCTTGCACATAACATTACAGTCGCTCAGACCAAAAATACAGAAAAAACATCTTAAAATTACAGTTAATGACAAACAGAATTATCCACAATTATGCACACAAAAAGCTGCGCAAGTGTTACATGCAACCACTGTAACACTTTCCCACAAATCACTTGAACAACAAACCTTTCCAGACAATCCCAGAAGAGTCAGTATAGCAACCATCCACAAAGACAGTGATCAAACCCACGTCAATTACTAAAGATCAGTATCTACCTATACTGTGAAAAACATAATTGAGGAAGAACTCCACAAACAGCGGTGTAAGTACTCAACCAGACACAATAAACGTACTCCGTGTTAAGATTAGATTCAGACCTTAAAAAATTACAAATTACGCGATATTAAAAGTGCCTGACATTGTTTATTCTTTAAAGAAATAAGTATTCTATTAGATTTTTTACCCATCTGCGAAAGGTTTTAGATACTGTTGAGTACAATACTCACCTACTCAAGTTTGATCACTACAGACACAGACACATCTTGAGTCATATGTCAGCAAGAGACAATGTAGCAATAAATGACACCTCTTCTAGTACCCTACCAACGAATTTAAGTTGATGAGTAAGACACATGTGCAAGAGATGGGTATCTTTACTGCTAAAACGTTTCGCCTACACAGTAGGCTTCTTCAGTCAGATACAGAGGCAGCAAGTGAAGTAGTGAAATGAAGATGATGTAATCAGTCCATCAACCTTGGAGAAATATTGTTCCAGACCATGGAGCTGAACTTTCTCCAGGCTGAGGGACTGACCACTTCAAGTACTATTTCTCCAAGGTTGACGGACTGATTACGTCACCTTATTTCACTACTACACCTGCTGCCTCTGTATTTGACTGAAGAAGCCTACCGTGTAAGTGAAACGTTTCAGCAATAAAGATACCCAACTGTTGCACATGTCATCGACTTGTCGGTAGTTTATACCATCTTCAACATGAATTTAGGTGTCTCCCAAGGTAGTATTCTGTCCACTCTTCTTTCTCTCATCTATACTATTGATTTACCAGGGTGGTCCAACTATGGGCCCGTGGGCTACAAGTGGCCCACGAGCTGATTTTTTTTTTTATGGCCAGCGAGCAATCATATTAATAAATTGATTTACTGAATTTTCTTCTATAAAAACATTAAAGTATTTGTGACACTAAGATTATGTATGTGAAATAATACTAGGCTACTAGAATGATAGTGTTACAGAAGAGTGAGAATCCCACTGCAGGCTAGACGGATGCGTACTGCCGGACGTGGCAGTGCGGGTCAGCTCGTCAGTCTGCCTCTGGGGTACAGCTGCGTCAGTCTGCCTCTGGGGTACAGCTGCGTCAGTCTGCCTCTGGGGTACAGCTGCGTCAGTCTGCCTCTGGGGTACAGCTGCGTCAGTCTGCCTCTGGGGTACAGCTGCGTCAGTCTGCCCCTGGGGTACAGCTGCATCACATTACGTCTCTAACACCATCCTTCACAACGAGCACAGGTAAGAAAGGAAAGTTTCTTGAGGTGAACAGAGTGTTTAATATGAAATGGGAGGAGGAATTTCTTTTCATAGAAAATAATGGAAAACCATTGTGTGTTGTGTGTCAACAGAGAGTTCCTGTGATGAAAGAATATAATGTCAGGCGGCATTATGAGACACTGTACAGCACACAGTATGTTCAGTATGAGGGAAAATTCAGCAGTGATGTTTTCATGAACCTAAAGAGCAAAAATCATAAGCAGAAAGTGCTAAGTAATTTTGGGAAACCTCAAACAACGAGTCTTACAGCATCATACGATGTTGTTACGATGTTTGTCAACAGAAAATTATTTAGGAATGGAGAATTTATAAAACAGTGGGCAATGAAAATGGCACAAGTGTTTGGGGAAGAAAGAGTCGCCAGAAAATTTGAAAGTGTCATTATATCATCAAACAGTTGAACTTAATGGACATATTTCTTTACAACTGAAAGATATAATGAAACACTGCAAATACTTTTCATTGGCTGAGAGACTTTGCACTAAAGCTGCACTCTGTGTTCGGTAGTACATATATATGTGAATATACGTTTTCTTCCATGCAGCAAGTAAAATAAAATAAAAACAGAAATCAGATGTAAAAACTTACATTTGTGGTCACAGTGGTGGCCCATGCTAACCTCCCTATGTTGTATAAATATACCTAGTTAGATCGTTAATTCTCAACCAGGGGTAAATTTGCCCCTTAGGGGTAAATAATTCTACGAACAAAAACACAATAGTTATCTACTTGACATCCCTCGTGTTCATTTGAACATTTACACAAGTTCAATGCAAATATAAGAGCCTAAAATGTTCAATAAGTTCCTGGGATTAATAAAAAAATTCCAATACTTTATTAATTCTAAGGAAAGCAAAACAAGTGATGTGCTGAAATACTACTGTCATAGACTGATATATTATCAATAAAACAATTGTCTTTAATTAATATTTATTTATTTAAATTATTGCTGCTGTCTTAATTACACCATGTATTTATTTCTTGTTATTCCTTAATTACGGCCCAAATTTTCAATTTACTGACCCTCTTTATCCTCTGTTATATTATTATTATTATTATTATTATTATTATTATTATTATTATTATTATTATTATTATAAATAGAAAGGTGTGGCTCACAAATGGCCCCAGTTTCCCCATGTACCATTTATGTGTATTGTTTTATATTAAATAAAGTGTGCACCTTTTAAATGAGATTAGGTGGACAAATACATGGATATAAAGTTCACGACAAGTGCTGTCACCCTAATGTTGACCAGAGAGAGAGTTACCAGTTGTCAAGGCACTTATAGACTGACGCTTGGCTTCTTGTGTGTGTACTCACCTATTTCTACTCACCTATTTGTGGTTAAGGGGTCGAGTTAAAGCTCCTGGCCCAGCCTCTTCGCTGGTCGCGACTAGGTCCACTCTCTCCCTGCTTCATGAACTATATCGTATCTCTTCTTAAAGCTAATATGAATCTGCCTCCACTACATCACTCTCCAGATTGTTCCACTTCCTGACAACTCTATGACTGAAGAAATACTTCCTAGCATCCCTGTGACTCAACTGAGTTTTCAAATTCCAGTTGTGACCCCTTGTTGCTGTGTCAACCTCTGAAGCATTTTGTCCCTGTACACCTAGTCGATTCCTCTCAGTATTTTACATGTCGTTATCATGTCCCCCTATCCCACTTGTCCTCTAGTGTCGTCAGATTGATTTCCTTTAACATCTCATCGTAGGACATACCCCTTAGCTCTGGGACTAGTCTTCTTGCAAACCTTTGCACTTTCTCTGATTTCTTGAAAGTTCTTGACCAGGTGTGGGTTCCAAACTGGTTCTGCATACTCCAATATAGGCCTGACGTACACGGTGTACAGGATCCGGAACAACTCCTTACTGAGATGCCGGAATGCTATTCTTAGGTTTGCTAGTCGCCCGTATGCTGCAGCAGTTATTTGGTTGATGTGCGCCTCATGAGATATGCTCGGTATTATGCTCACCCCAAGATCCTTTTTCTTGAGTGAGGTTTGCAGTCTTTGGGCCGCCGGTCTTCTTTGACATTCCCCAATCTTCATGACTTTGCACTTGGTGGAGTTAAACTCCAGGAGCCAGTTGATGGACCAGGCTTGCAGCCTGTCCAAATCCCTTTGTAGTCTTATCTGGTCCTCATCCGCTTGAATTCTCCACATTAGCTTCACGTCGTCTGCAAAGATGGACACCTCTGAATCTATTCATTCCGTCATATCATTCACATATACCAGAAACCACTGGCCCTAGGACTGACACTTGTGGAACCCCACTCTTCACATATATTGTGCGGAACTGTGTCAAAAGCCTTCTTACAGTCCAAGAAAATGCACTCTACCCACCCCTCTCTTGTCTTCTGTTACCTTGTCGTAAAACTCCAGTAGGTTTGTGACACAGGATTTTCCCTCCCTGAAACCGTGCTGGTTATCGTGTATAAGCTCATTCCTTTCTAGGTGCTCCACCACTTCTGATAATCTTCTCCATGACCGTGTGTGTATGTATGTACTCACCTATTTGTACTCACCTATTTGTGGTTGCGGGGTCGATTCATAGCTCCTGGCCCCGCCTCTTCACTGATTGCTACTAGGTCCTCTCTCCTGCTCCATGAGCTTTACAAACCTGTCTTAAACTATGTATGGTTCCTGCCTCACTATGTGCTTTCTAGGCTATTCCACTTCACCTAATGTACTACCTAATTTGACTTGAGTCTTCAACTCATTGACTCCTGGGTCCCTCGAACTCTTCTCTGTCCCCTGCTATCTGTGTTTTGATATGTGTTGCATGTTCCTGCTCTGTCTTATGTCGTAGTGCATGTTCTAACTTGTCTTGTGTCGTAGCAATGTGTGTGTTAGTTACCTTTTGTCCTAGGCACATGTCGTTAGACACTAGGCCTGTTGTATGTATGTGTGTTGTTGTGTGTGTGTGTGTGTGTAGTGGACACTGTGATTGTGTGTGTGGGTGTGTGTGACTGTGTGTCGTGTGTGTGTAAGTGTGTGTGTGTGTGTGTGTGTCAGCCAGCTGGCTACAGTATACATTACGCTACTTGTTTCGCTTCATTTTTCACCTGTCTCCTGTGTTTACAAGTTGGTGGTCTCCAAAGATTTTATCCTCCCTACTCCCTTTATTCTTCTCCTTTATTTCTGTCTCTCATTTCCACCCCTCGTCCTCCTTTTTTTCCTCCCGTTCTTTCCTCTTTCCCACATTTCTTTCCTATTCTCTCCATCCCCTCCTCCACTTCTTATTCTCCCCATTACCCTCCCTTCTCTAGTATATTTTTTCTCCCTTTTCTTTCTCCCTGTCTTCACTTTATTCTCTCTAACATCTTTTCTTCTCCTGCTCCTCCTTTCCTCCTCCCTCCCTTCCTCCTCTCTCCCTCCCTTCATCCTCTCTCCCTCCCATCCTCCTCTCTCCCTCCCCTCCTTTCTTCTCTCTCCCTTCATTTCTTCTCCCTCACCTCCATTTTTTCTCTCTCCTCCCTCTTCTCAACACACGTTTTTCTTTGTTTCCCTTATTCTACTTATCTCTTTGCACCACTTCCCACATTCACAACACACTTTGTCTCCCTTCTCCCCCTCTCCTTGTCCCCTCCTTTCCATTTCCTAACCCTTCCCTCTTTCTCTACGCATTACCCAGCGCTGCTAGGTAGGGTGCCACGAAAAAGGAGGTGCCAGAAAAGGGGGAGGGTGTCAGAAAAGGGAGAGGGTGCCATAAAAGGGGGTGGGTGCCATAAAAGGGGAAGGGTGCCACAAAAAAGGGGAGGGTGCCAGAAAAGGGAGAGTGCCATAAAAAGGAGGAGGGTGTCAGAAAAGGGGCAGGGTGCCAAAAAGAGGGTAGGGTGCCACAAAAGAGGGGAGGGTGCCACAAAATGGGGAAGGGTCCACAAAAGAGGGGAGGGTGCCACAAAATGGGGTAGGGTGCCACAAAAAGAGGTAGGGATGCCACAAAATGGGGTAGGGTGCCATTAAAGGGGAGAGCACCACAAAAGTGAGGAGGGTACCACAGGGAGCCACACCTATCCGGCGTACCCGCTAAGATGGCACGCCTGGCCTTGGGTAATTTACCACTTCTGGATGATGGAGTCTCTGTGGCACTGCGTTGGTGGAATGTTGTGCAAGGTGCCACAACATATATATATATATATATATATATATATATATATATATATATATATATATATATATATATTTTGCAACTTAATTTAACATAGGTTAATTAAAATAATAGTATAAAAAAGATCTCAACATTTTCTGAAGTCCAAAACAGACTGGCTGTTTTGGAGAGATTTTGAGTGTTATTGCCACTGCTTTTTATGCCTGAAGACAACGAGAGAAAATATCATTGATTTGTTTTATATGTCTTATTATCATACGTTTATAATTAGCAGTGTTAGCAATACGATTATTATCATAAATAAACAACATTGCTAACACTGGCTTGTGTTGACGTCCAGGAACGATATTGCCTTAAAATTTTACAACGCTGTAAATGTTTTTGAAATCCGTATAAAAAGCTTTAAAATGATGTCCTACGCAACACAGCCCAGTAAAAATGACCCCTGTTGGGGCGCCGTCCCAAAATAAACTATATGGAAATGCTGCATAAACTAAAAAAAAAAAAATCCCTAAAGCCTGTCCGTACTATACATTGTTAAATCCATCCTGGTGAAGGACAGCAGCTGTGATGGCCGAGCAAACACAGAGGAAGAGACGTGAGAGCATCAGTATCAAGCACTATGATCTGTTCCCATCAAAGTTATGTGTATGAACAACATAAAACGTCCACTAGATTGTGACACTGTGACTGCCAGAATCACGATATCATCACCTGAGGCAGACTCTTGCAACCACAGGTGAGACTTCCATCACTGCTTCTCCTACATGTAAGTTCTCGCCAAAAAAAAGATGACACACGACCTTTACCACTATACAGTTGAGTGTCTGACTGACAGTGACTGGGACTCCTGGAATGTAGTACTTGGTACTGTCTCAATACTTTATCTACTCCCAGGTCCTCGAGAATTACCAGCGACTCATTACCAGCGACTGATGCCAAAGTTGTATGTCAATGCATACTATATATGTACGTATATATATTTGTGTGTGTTGTGTATATATGTGTATATACAATACTGACATTATTATTATGGATTTTTTTAAAATTCGATATTTTTCTACTAAAAGGTCAATTAAACCAATTTCCCTGACTGCCGATGGATTTGATACACCAGTACAGGTCAACTACTTTACACTGATTAATATTAGGTTTGACCAGCTGTAACATCCCTAAGTGCTGCAGCACGTGCAAGCATCATGCCAACCATCAGGGTTTTGCATAATTCTTTGTTGTCCTGGTCTGGCGCCTAAAGGCTGCTTTCTGCCTCTTATTGACTGTAATAATTCCATTAGTGTGTATTTTTCAGTGGCTGTGGTTGCTATTAAAAGTTCACTTCAATGGTTAGAAAGAAAATCTTCGCAAAGTGGGACAGAAAGAAATAGCAATGAAATCTTTTGTTTCAACTCAGTAAATTTAAGAAGAAAAAAGAGTGGGAAGATAGAAAAATGAAAGCAATACCGAGATTAGACAGAAACAGAAGAGCATCTTGCAGGCAGATTTCCTCTGGTGTAGCAGGAACAGGTGTTAGTCTGGTGTAGCAGGAACAGGTGTTAGTCTGGTGTAGCAGGAACAGGTGTTAGTCTGGTCTAGCAGGAACAGGTGTTAGTCTTGCTCGAAGGACAGTTAATGAGAGGCTTCAGGAGAGTGGATTGAAAGTATATCGTCCAGGAGAGAAGAAGCGACTTAACCGATGATGGGGAAACGTTTAGCCTGGGCTAAAAATCCCACTGAGCAGATTTCTAAACAATGAGAGCGGGTAAGAATTACATTTAGCTATTCAGTTCATTTGTTGCTCATAAAAGAACATTAATTATTAGTAAAATGACAATTCTATTTGAAAAAATTAAGATTACCATTCAGGTTGTTTGGTGGTTCCAGCACTTCCATTGTGTTTTATATTGTTGCAGGTGTTGTTCTCTGATGAATCAATCATTGCAGTGCTGGATGACCGTGTGCTGACTGTAAGGAGGCGGTCACGTGAACAATATATGCCTGAATGTCTTAAGATGGTCAAATTCTTCAGAAAATCATGGTGTGGTGAGCCATTTCCGTTCATGGAACAAGTCGTGTGCACATTGTTGAGTGTACCATGAACCATAGAATGCCTTATTAAGGTTTGCTTTCATTCTGCCAGAATCAAGGAATTATACAAAACTCTGATGGTTGGCATGATGCGCACACGTGTTACAGCACTTATGGATGCTATTCTGGTCAAACCAAATATTAATCAAAGTAAAATAATTGATCTGTACTAGTGTATCATAATATATCCATCAGCAGTGAAACTGGTTTAATTGTCCTTTTTAGTCGAAAATTATCGAATTTTTAAAAAAAATTACATATTAATAATGCTATTACTGCAGGTACATAAGCGTATATGTATATGCGCTGTATATAAGTGCACAAACATGTGAATATTCATCTATGTATATATGTAACTATCATATACAATAGAGTAGCAATTTTTAGTTATTTTTATTTTACTGAAAAACACGTCATATATTCTTAAGTTTATCTACTGATGTATATATGTAGATATCGTATTATGACAGCCATAGTCATCTTCCTCCCTCCTTCTTCCTCTGCCTCCTGTGTGAGTCATCTTGAGTTCACTGTCAAACAATGGAGATATCTTCAAAAATTCAATTTCTGCTGTTAATGGTATAGGCTATCTAGAGAGATGGTAATTCCTAGGTGACAGTAACTGCAACTGTGCTGGAAGGAAATCTTTGAAGCTGTCTTGGCTGAGAAACCCTTGCTGGAGTACTTGACGATATCCTCATCGCTCTACTCAAGTCTGTGCCAGCTCAAGCTGACACTCCACCATGATGGAATATGACGTGGAAATATTTGTTTCCACTGTGTAACTGTCATATAGAGCAGTGTAGCCGTCCACTTCCTTCATAATGTGAGAAATGACGAAAGCGCTTGGAATTTCACCATTTTTTCACAGTGATTGTTCTGCATATTGGGATAACACCTGTTTACTGTGATCTTATCGTATATATTCTTGGAAACTCTCTCTCTCTCTCTCTCTCTCTCTCTCTCTCTCTCTCTCTCTCTCTCTCTCTCTCTCTCTCTCTCTCTCTCTCTCTCTCCCCGCGGCTCTACATTTCCAGTTCAACTTTAATTGAGGAACTTTCTTTTGTGGTCTCAATGTCTGGTATGGCCAGACTCTATGATGGTAGTGGTGGTATGGAAGTAGTAGTAGTGGTATGGTAGTAGTAGTGGTATGGTGGTATCGTAGTAGTGGTGGTATCGTAGTAGTGGTTGTATGGCAAGATAACAAATTTTGTACCAAAAGATCCTTAGAAAACTTACCTAACCTTATTATAACAAGCGCAATTTAATTTAGCCTAATCCAACTATATATATTTTAGATAAGTTTACAGTAATTTAATAATACACAAACACAATGAAATATATTTTTTCGTTGGGTTCAGAAGGATTTTGCGAAATTATTTCATACACAAACTTTCGCTTGTCTAATTTGGCAAGAAGAGCGTTGCTATTTAAGCCAAAATAGCAAGTTTTACCTATTCGGCACGATATATATATATATATATATATATATATATATATATATATATATATATATATATATATATATATATATATATATATATACATATACAGGATTAAGAATGAGATATGTAACTGCTTCTTAAGCTGGCCAACCCAAAAAAAAAAAAATCGTTGCCAAAGATATTTGAAGGTATTTAGGGTATTTTGGGGTTGGTGAATTCGAAAATGACAGTAGATTTTTCAAATTGGCTCTAGTTTGTGAGATATTGTTTACCTGCCTTCAGTTAACAAGGAACTTAGCCATAACCCTTGTATACATAGTGACAATTTGTATATACAGATAGTTTTAATAAAGATTAAAGTTTTATTTTTAAATTATTTAATATTTAAGGAAAGGAGTTGTATCAACAACGACCACGTGACAATATTGTGACCTTTATTTTGTTATTTTTTCAGATAATCATAAGTTCTTCAGGAGAGGTTTGCTTAAACAATCCCAATGCATTTTGCTACATTTGTGGCGAATACTCTTTTTAAAAACAAAGAAAAACATCACAAATTTTGTAAAATAAGTTTATCTTTCTTATTTTGGAGTGGCACTTGGAGAACAAGACAAGTCTTGGACTTCCCATATGGTTTGCAAAACCTGTGTGGAATGCAGACGACGGTGGAAAAATAGGCAAAGGAAAAGTTTAAACTTGGGTGTGCCTGTGATGTGGAGAGAACTGAAAAACCACCACGACGATTGTTATTTCTGTATGGTGAATGTGAAAGGTTTCAGTCTATACAAGAAAGTCAAGTGAGAATATCTTGATTTGGAGTCAGCAAGGAGACCTGTGCCACACAGTGATGACGTTACCATACCAGTGTTTACAGCCTGACCTTCCATTGTCAGATGTAACACAGGTGACAGCAGTGGAAGTGAATATGAAGTAAACATTTCAACACCCCAGCAGTTCTGTCAAGAACACCCCAGCAGTTCTGTCAAGAAGAACTCAATGATCTGATACGTGATCTCAGTCTGTCAAAGCAAGCATCTGAACTTTTAGCATCCAGACTAGAAGAAAAGAACTGTCTACAACAAGAAGTTAAAATATCAGCTTATAAGAACATAAGAAAGAAGGAACACTGCAGCAAGCCTACTGGCCCATGCGAGGCAGGTCCAAGTCTCCCACCGGCTTAAGCCAATGCCCCGACCCAGCAAGGTCAGGTTACATCCACTTAAGGAAGAAGCACGGCATCTGACCTAGTAGCACAAACTAGTCAGGTCCAACTCACACCCACCCGCACCCACTCATATATTTATCTAGCCTATTTTTAAAACTACACAACGTTTTAGCCTACTTATCGGACAAGAGAGGTTGAACTCCTTCCTTACTCAGCCAAGATGAAGAACTTGTATACTACAATAACATCTTGGACTTCTTCTTCGAATGAGACTTGAATATTGACCAGGAGATTGGCGGTTGTTATAGACAGCTCCATTAGAAGCTTGAAATGTGTCTTATTGCATAATTACTCATTCAACAAAACTGTGCTGATGACAAACATAGAAGAAAATCGTACAAACAATGTTTTCATACGCAGTAATTAGTGGTATCTGAATGATCTTACTATGTTAATATATTATATAGAATGAACTGCTTGTATGTATTACTTGACTTTTGTTAAAATATTAAGTATTTGTAAGTTAGGACATGATCTATATATTTTCCATTTTAAGTTTTCAATGGAACAAATGTTATCAAAAATAGAGCAGTAAGCGAAACTCGATGACTTGCATGAATCTAACAAATAATTTAAATTGTTTATTTGTGTTAGCCCGATGATCTATATATTTTACAAATATTTTAATGATTTTCAATGGGATATCAAATTTATCAAGAAACTAAACCAGTCAAGGAACCGATGACATATTAGAATCGCACCACAAACTTACCAAAAATCGGTGTTATATCTTGCCAGAAAATGAGTTCCTATTAAGAAGATAATAGAATTAAAGAGAGTGAAGATATAACAGTGACATAGAAATAAACAAAGTTACAGAGAGATAACAGAGTTGAGACACATGTTAAGAATAAAAGTATTTAGTATAAAAATTAGGGTTAGATAAGATCAACCTAGGAGATCAGCATAGGTCCCCAAACAGACCCCAGGTAGCGCTCTGTCCAACATAAGGTTGGTCAAGATCACCTCGGCACCACCCAAGGTCACCCAGACCACCTAGGTCACCCCAGACACCTAAGGTCACCCCAACACCTCAGGTCACCCAGACACCATAGGTCACCCAGACACCTCAGGTCACCCCAGACTACCTCAGGTCACCCCAGACTACCTCAGGTCACCCCAGACTACCTCAGGTCACCCCAGACTACCTCAGGTCACCCCAGACTACCTCAGGTCACCCCAGACTACCTCAGGTCACCCCATGACTACCTCAGGTCATCCCCCCACACACAGTGCTGGTTTAGCAGCACCAACAATTACATCTCGGCCAAGAATTATTATTTTAATTACATAACACAAAATGCTCCTGGTGGAAGTTATCGCGATGATTAGATTACATTAGTGTAATTCCTCGAGGTGCTGATGACGATATTACTTTAATTACACATCAGGAAGTAACTGCCTGGGAAATATTGGTTCATGTGTCAACAATCAGGTTGATCAGTAAACACATTCAACAGGGAGACAGAAATTCAGAAGATTAACTGATCTGTATATTTCGATCCTCTTCTGGGATCCTCTTCAGAAGGGGATCGAAATATACAGATCAAATGATCTTCTGAGTTTCTGTCGATGTGGAATATTATTGAGCATTTGTAATATCAAGTGGGTTATATTAAACACCAGAAGCCTTCAGAAAGATTTAAAAACCTATGGTTTCTGATGCTGTGAAGCACAGGAACACTGTCTTGCTGGGTGAAGAGTGTTGTCTACCCAGCAAGACAGTGTTCCTGAAATATTGTTTGAGGTTAGAGTAGAGAATGTTGGCAAGGATATCACAGTGAAGCTTTCAGTGGTTTACAAGAAGCCACGAGTCTACAGATCTATGTAGTACATAGACTACAGAGCTATGTAGTACATAGATTACAGATCTATGTAGTACATAGACTACAGATCTATTTAGTACATAGACTACAGATCTATGTAGTACATGATCATAGCCACGAGGCTACAGATGTATGTAGTGCATGATCATAAGCACGAGGCTACAGAGGCTAGCCACGAGGCTCCTGAGGCTACAGAGGCTAGCTACGAGGCTCCTGAGGCTAGCTACGAGGTTCCTGAGGCTAGCCATGAGGCTACAGAGGCTAGCCACGAGGCTCCTGAGGCTAGCCATGAGGCTACAGAGGCTAGCTACGAGGCTCCTGAGGCTAGCCATGAGGCTACAGAGGCTAGCCACGAGGCTCCTGAGTCTGCAGAGCCTAGCCACGATGCTGCAGAGCCTAGCCACGAGGCTGCAGAGCCTAGCCACGAGGCTGAGAGCCTAGCCACGAGGCTGCAGAGCCTAGCCACGAGGCTGCCGAGGCTAGCCACGAGGCTACAGAGGCTAGCCACGAGGCTACAGAGGCTAGCCACGAGGCTACAGAGGCTAGCCACGAGGCTACAGAGGCTAGCCACGAGGCTACAGAAGCTAGCCACGAGGCTACAGAGGCTAGCCACGAGGCTACACAGGCTAATTCATGAAAAGTCTTATCCTCACACTTTTTTCCCCATTTCTCAAAACAAAATAGGTTAAAAAGTTACCTTGAGAAAGGGAGATAAGAAACTGGAGATAAGAAAAGAAGGAAAAATAACGAAAAATTAGAGGGAGCAAGAAAATAAAATGAGAACTATTTTACAACGTCTGAGAAACCAACAAAGAGAGAAGAGGTGAAAGATGAGACAGGAGAAATAAAGAAAAACTAAGAGGAAGAGGAGGGAGAAGAATAAGAAGACGAAGAAGAAAAGAAGATATTAGGAAGAATTTATTTTAATAAATAGGACGATTAGAAGAAAAATAATATAGAAGAGTAGGAAGAGGGGAAAAAAAGGAATAAATAGGATAAGAAAAAATCAAGAAAAAAGAGGAGAAGCGAAGTAGGAAGAGAAGAGAAATATGTTGGACTTGTCTGAGTGAGAGAGACGACGCTTTCAATTTCCACTCTAAGATTGATGGAGACTCGTTGAGCGGACAACATAAACCCGCGGTAATTAATACTGTGGAGAGTGGAGGGAGGGAGAACGGAAGGGGGAGAGAGGGAGAGGAAGATAGTATAAAAAAAGGTGAATTAACAGTGTCAATGAAGGGTGGCATTAGTGTCATTATAGGGTGCTACTAGTGTCAGTGAAGGGTGCCACTAGTGTCAGTGAAGGGTGCCACTAGTGTCAGTGAAGGGTGCCACTAGTTTCAGTGAAGGGTGACACCAGTGTCACTGACGGGTGGCACTAGTGTCACTGACGGGTGGCACTGGTGTCAGTGAAGGGTGCCACAAGTGTCAGTATTATGCACACAGGTGAAGATCTGGCCTGCACACCTTACCTTAACAAGGAAAAGACAACAGAGAATAACTGGATTGTATTTCCTTCATCAAACAACCTGGTACAGAATAGTACAGCCTATGTACACTACTTACACTGTACACTACTTACACTGTACACTACTTACACTATGTACACTACTTACACTGTACACTACTTACACTATGTACACTACTTACACTATGTACACTACTTACACTGTACACTACTTACACTATGTACACTACTTCACATTACACTACTTACACTATGTACACTACTTACACTATGTACAATACTACACTGTACACATACACGTGAACACTGACAACCACAGTGAAGGTTAAGTTGTTTCACGAGTGTACCACATCCTTCACAGCTTTGTGGGCTTCCTTGCTGCTTTGTGAACTGAGGTACTGGTATAACGACGGGGCCCTTGATTGTTAAACCCTTAGCACCTGGTTCACTGGTCGGGAGGCAGCCTATATGGGTGTCTGACATACGCCGAATAAAATGTAACATACTCTTAGCATGCCACAGTTAGAGAAGGGTGGCACTAGTGTCAGTGAAGGATGGCACTAGTGTCAGTGAAGGGTGCCCCTAGTGTCAGTGAAGTGTGCCACTAGTGTCAGTGAAGGGTGCCACTAGTGTCAGTGAAGGGTGTCACCAGTGTCAGTGAAGGGTGTCACTAGTGTCAGTGAAAGGTGCCACTAGTGTCAGTGAAAGGTGCCACTAGTGTCAGTGAAGGGTGCCATTTGTGTCCTTTTACTCCTGTCAACTCAGTCATATATCTGCATTTTAAATTATACAAATCAATTGACAGAACAAATATAAAAAACTCTACATCTATTTGTGTGTAAATGCTAACAAATGCTGTGTCAATTAAAAATAAATTATTTAAAAATTCCCACGAGAAGACTTGCAAAAATTAAGTGTTTGATAGATGATAGAATTTAGAAGTGAGAAGTTATTTACAAACCACATGTCATATTATAAATGGTGTGCAACATGAGAAGTTGATGAGCAAGACATGTGCAACTCTTGGAATCCTTATTGATGAAACGTTTCGCCTGCTCTGCAGGGGTAACGTGTTGACATCACGTGATGACATCAGCCTTGGTGGAAGACGAAGTCGACGAAGTGGAGAGGCAATTTGATGTAATCAATCCATCAAGCTAAGAGAGTCATCAACTTGCACCTAGCGTGATGGACTGCTTACTTTGTCTGACCTTTTTTTTGGGTGGTTATCCTAGGTAATTTACCATATATATTAGTATGCATTCTATGCAACTGTATTTAGTGTGCCTGTACCCAAATAACCTTATTAAAGTACCACCCAACCTTGTCCACCTGGTGTTCCATCAAGGTGGCGCCTCCAGGACTGTGATCCATCACTTATTCCTACCATGAAGCTGGAGCGCAGCTGAAACGTTTCAGACTGTGACTAAATACTTAAAACACCAGAGAGAGAGGAGAGAAAGAGCAAAAAGAGGAAAGAGAGAAAGGAAAAAAAAAAGAGAGAGAGAGACAGAGACAGACAAGATGTCTAGACATAACAGAGGAAATACATCAGCGGAACCACATAAACCAAGACAGTCATGTGCTACACATCCGCTCGTCAACACAACCTTCACATACATGGGCGAAGAAGAACGCTAGAAAAAAGTTGCTGAATAGTGTTAAATTATTTAAAGTGAAAATACCATAATAGGAAAGAGGAGGTTGAGAGGCTGCAGGAGTGGTCCAACAAGTGGCTCTTGCAGTTAAATATATCTAAACGTAGACCATGCAAACTAAGGAAGGAAAAAACGCTACGAATATCGTTGAAATAGGATCCAGGGGTTAACATCAAGCTCAGTATATCGCTGGAGACATAAATTACTGTATAACTTCAACAGCAGATGCTACATGATCAAACTTCATCAGTAAAATAGGTACCTGGGTGTAAAACCTATCAGTAAAATAGGTACCTGGGTGTTAGTCGACTGGTGTGGGTCGTATCCTGGGGACAAAATTGATCTAATTTGCCCGAAATCTCTGCATAACCAGGGGCTTTCTATACAGTATGTCACTGATGTACATGTAGAAATAAAGATTATTATAATAAAATAATAATAATAATAATAATAATAATAATAATAATAATAATAATAATAATAATAATAATAATAATAATAATAATAATAATAATAATTATTATTATTAGAAAGCTTCCTCCAAGGTATTAAACATCAATTATGTCAGGGATGTCAGGAACAAGGCAGCCCTAGTGTGCAACAACACCTCATGAAACAAGAGCAGAAATCTCAACTTCTCAGTGTTTTCATCCTGAATCTTCCCCAGTCTGTAGAAGTCCAAAAATTATCTGTGATCTTCCTTCCTTCTCTGGCTGTTATATTTTAATATTTGTCAGTTATCACCAGCTATCTTGTTTCTTGTAGAACCTCTTGTAGAGTCTGGTTTGCGAACCTGTCTGGTCTCCTGTGAACCTGTCTGGTCTCCTGTGAACCTGTCTGGTCTCCTGTGAACCTGTCTGGTCTCCTGTGAACCTGTCTGGTCTCCTGTGAACCTGTCTTGTCTCCTGTGAACCTGTCATCCTGTCTCCATGTGAACCTTCTGGTCTTCCTTCCTTCTGGGTTCTCTTGTAGATCACCTTCTTGTTTCTTGTGAACCTCTTGTAAGTCTGTGAACCTGTCTTGTCTCCTGTGAACCTGTCTGGTCTCCTGTGAACCTGTCTGGTCTCCTCTGAGCCAGTATAGTCTCCTGTGAATGTGTCTAAAAGCCTTTTCTTGCCTCCCCCTTCAGTTCCCTCAATTGCTCAACATTCTCAGTTTTCCATATCCTCTTTCATTCTTTGAGGCCGCCATTGTTATTCATCAATCAACCTCTTTCTCCCTTGCACATCTTTTTCTTGGTGTGTCCTTTTGTTTGTTTTCTCTCTGAGAGTCTCCATTTACTCGCCCACCTCATGTTTCCTTCTGAGTAACACCGTATAGCCAGCGAGAGGTCTCCTCCTTCCTGCTGCTCCTCCTCTTCCTCTCCTCTTCTTATGTTCCTTCTATTCTCGCCTCTTACTGGGTAACCCATCCTCTGTATTTCCTTACACTGACCTCCCCTTTCTCCTCTCTCTCACACACAGTAAGAACAACACCATTTACTTAAGTGAAGAGTGGTATATATATATATTCCTGAAACAACCTGCCCTCTTTATCTCTCCCTCCACTCCAATCACTCCCTTCTCCCCATCGCTCCTCTCTCCCCATCACCCCTCGTGCTCAACGTAGAACTCCTTGCAAAACTTTTAGTAATTATTTTTTGCCAGTAAGTTAAGCAGCAACTGGACCAGCAAACACCCTTACTACATAATTCTCTCTCTCTCTCTTTTAGTTTTTACTTTCCTCCTCTCCCCTTTCTTTCTTTAACTGCTTTTTTTTTAATCCGCTCTTTCCCCTATCCTCCTCTACTCCATCAGGTGTGAGACATGAGTCACTTCAGATGTGCAACGTCAATCAACCCAGTTGAGGGACATCAATCTTCCCGGCGTGGAGCACTAACCAACCCAGCTATAGGACAAGTCAGCCCAACTAGAGTACATCAATCAACTCAATTATGGGACCTCAGTCATCCTTGACACAAGACACCAATGAACGAGGATAAAGCACATCAATCAAGGCACTGTTATCACCTTGTCAACAGTGTAATACCTGTGTGGTATATACTGTAATAACCGGATTTTATAGGCAGGCTCCCTAGCCAAGCCTTAAGTCACGTTTGTACCTCGCACATAGGCCTGAGAGGCCTTCCCTCGCTCTCCACTAGACCTAGGGAACAGGCAGACGGACAGGCCGGATTCCGCCACGAGAATACCCAATACAACGGCTCTGTAACAGTTCACAGTTATATTTCTAGCTACCATCACTTCTTATAACGAACCTTAACCTTGCATGCGCCAGCTTGTGGTATGTTTACCAAGTCTTCAACTACGCGCACCACGCACCTGAGAAACACTCAAACATACTGACAAATTGCGCAACCAAAGGAAATCTAAATATGAAGAAGGAAAAAAAAAGAAGAGGAGGAGGAGGAGGAGATGAGCTATTATCTTACCTCGGGTTATTTCAAAGTGCAGTTAGATAAAAGGAATACTATCCCCCCTCCTCCCTCAGGATGCCACCCACAACAGATGGCTAACACCCAGGTACCTACTTACCGGTAGGTGAACAGGAGCAACAGGTGTGAGGGAGGAGGTTCGTCCATACATCTCTATTCGACCAAGAATGAGCCCGGGGTCCTTCGGTTGTGACCCAAGGCCCTGTGCTTAGTCCTTATCTTTAAACTATATCACGAAACACAGATAAGACTACAACGGATGAAAAATATTGGATGATTAAAGCTAAAAAAAATGCGTAATTTAAAAAAATAATAAGTAATTTTAGGTTCAATATTTGTTCCATAATTAGGGTTTAAAGGTCAAAAAATGAACCGGAAACAAGTGTAAATCCTCGTACGTCCGGCAGCCCAGGCCGCGCTGCAGGGAGGAGCATGATTGGCTGGCGGTCCCAGGAGGAAGCCAATGAACGTGACCAAGCGGCCTAGTGCTGCCCAGAGTGCTGGCGCCACGCAGCGCACGTACCGCACTCCCAGCAACATCTTACGTCACGCACCAACATCCTTACGTCAGTACGTCGTAATGTCTCAAGGAGAGTTATCGTTTGAGTCTGCTTCTCCGTTTCTTCACGAAAATAATGATAGTAATTGAGTCGCCATCAGAGTCTAGATGAACAATGAAGGAGTTCACAGAAGTCTCAAACATCGTGAGAGAAGTCTCAAACATCGTGAGAGAAGTCTCAAACATCGTGAGAGAAGTCTCAAACATCGTGAGAGAAGTCTCAAACATCGTGAGAGAAGTCTCAAACATCGTGAGAGAAGTCTCAAACATCGTGAGAGAAGTCTCAAACATCGTGAGAGAAGTCTCAAACATCGTGAGAGAAGTCTCAAACATCGTGAGAGAAGTCTCAAACATCGTGAGAGAAGTCTCAAACATCGTGAGAGAAGTCTCAAACATCGTGAGAGAAGTCTCAAACATCGTGAGAGAAGTCTCAAACATCGTGAGAGAAGTCTCAAACATCGTGAGAGAAGTCTCAAACACCGTGAGAGAAGTCTCAAACACCGTGAGAGAAGTCTCAAACACCGTGAGAGAAGTCTCAAACACCGTGAGAGAAGTCTCAAACACCGTGAGAGAAGTCTCAAACACCGTGAGAGAAGTCTCAAACACCGTGGGCTTACAAGTAGTATTGTAATTCATATTTTCTTCTCTCCCTTTCTAGCAGGTTATCCTGGAAATGTTTGTAGAATGTATAGCACTATACTACCACCAGTACACTGTTAGTGCTACCACTACCACCAGTACACTGGTAGTGCTACCACTACCACCAGTACACTGGTAGTGCTACCACTACCACCAGTACACTGGTAGTGTTACCACTACCACCAGTACACTGGTAGTGCTACCACTACAACCAGTACTACCTGGAGGGAATTCCGGGGATCAACGCCCCCGCGGCCCGGCCCATGACCAGGCCTCCTGGTGGATCAGGGCCTGATCAACGGGGCTGTTACTGCTGCCTGCACGTAGTCCAACGTACGAACCACAGCCCGGCTGATCTGGCACTGACTTTAGGTATCTGTCCAGCTCCCTCTTGAAGACAACCAGAGGTCTACTGGTAATGCCCCTTATGGCTGGTGGGAAACTGTTGAACAGTCTTGGGCCCCGGACACTTATTGTGTTTTCTCTTAGTGTGTCAGTGGCGCCCCTACTTTTCACTGGGGGTATGTTGCATCGTCTGTCAAGTCTTTTGCTTTCGTATGGAGTGATTTCTGTGTGCATATTAGGAACCAGTCCCTCCAGAATCTTCCAGGTGTAGATTATAATATATCTCTCGCCTGCGCTCCAGTGAGTACAAGTCAAGTGCTTCCAGGCGTTCCCAGTAGTTAATCTGTTTGATGGAACTTATATGTGCAGTAAAGGTTCTCTGTACGTTCTCTAGATCTGCAATTTCACCTGCCTTGAATGAGGATGTTAATGTACAGCAGTATTCCAGCCTAGAGAGAACAAGTGATTTAAAAAGGATCATCATTGGCTTGGCATCTTTTGTCTTGAATGTTCTCATTATCCATCCTATCAGTTTCCTCGCAGATGTAGTAGTGGCATTGTTGTGGTCCTTGAAGGTGAGATCTTCGGACATTACCACTCCCAGGTCCTTCACATTGATTTTCCGCTCTATTGTGTGATTAGAGTTTGTAGTATACTTCCTTCTAGTTATTATTTCTCCAGTTTTCCATAACGGAGTATAGTTGGAGTTTGTCTTCATTGAACATCATATTGTTCTCTGTTGCCCATTGGAAAACTTGGTTTATATCTTCTTGGATATTTGCCGTGTCCTCAATGGATGACACTCTCATGCAGATCCTAGTATCATCTGCAAAGGATGATACAGTGCTATGGTTTACATCCCTGTCTATGTCTGATATGAGAATGAGGAACACGATAGGTGCGAGTACTGTGCCTTGTGGAACAGAGCTCTTCAGTATGGCAGCTTCCGATTTAACTCTGTTTACCACTACTCTTTGTGTTCGATTGGTTAGAAAGTTGAAGATCCATCTGCCTACTTTGCCAGTTATCCCTTTAGTACGCATTTTGTGTGCTATTACACCATGATCGCACTTGTCAAAGGCGTTTGCAAAATCTGTGTATACTACACCTGCATTCTGTTTGTTTTCCAGAGCATCTAAGACCATATCATAGTGATTCAGTAGTTGCGAGAGGCAGGAGCGACCTGCTCTGAAACCATGTTGCCCTGGGCTGTGCAATTTTTGGGAGTCTTAAGTGGTTTGCAATCCTGCTTTTTAGAACTCTTTCAAATATTTTTATGATGTGGGACGTTAAAGCTATTGGTATATAGTTCTTAGCTATTGCTTTGCTGCCCCTTTATGGAGTGGGGCTATATCCGTTGTTTTCAGTGACTGGAATCTCACCTGTGTCAATGCTCCTTCTCCATAGCATACTTAGGGCCCGTAAGAGGTGTTTCTTGCAGTTCTTAATGAACACCTCTGAACAGTCAGAGGTGTCCCTGAAAACCGGGACACCTCTGAATATATCCCTTCCGTTATGTCATTCACATATACCAGAAACAGAACCGGCCCTAGGCCTGACACTTGTGGAACTCCGAACGTCACAGGCGCCTACTCTGACACCTCATCAAGTACCATCACTGGTTGTTTCCTCCCTGTCAGGTATTCTCTGATCCAATGCCTGATCCTCTAGCTTTTGCACTAATCTATTTTGCGGAACTGTGTCGAACGTCTTGTTACAGTCCAAGAAAATGCAGTCTACCCACTCCTCTCTCTCCTGTCTTACTTCTGTCACCTTGTCGTAAAACTCCATTAATCCCCATCCCTGAAACCGTGCTGGTTATCGTGTATAGGCTCATTCCTTTCTAGGTGTTCCATCACTCTTCTGATAAACTTCTCCATGACTGTTCTGTGTGTGTGTGTGTGTGTGTGTGTGTGTGTATGTGTGTGTGTGTGTGTATGTGTGTGTGTGTGTGTGTGTATGTGTGTGTGTGTGTGTATGTGTGTGTGTGTGTATGTATGTGTGTGTGTGTGTGTGTGTGTGTGTGTGTGTACTCACCTAATTGTACTCACCTAATTGTGGTTGCAGGGGTCGAGACTCAGCTCCTGGCCCCGCCTCTTCGCTGTCTGCTACTGGGTCTCTGCTCTACCTGCTCCATGAGCTTTATCATACCTTGTCTTAAAACTATGTATGGTTCCTGCCTCCACTATATCTTTCTCTAGACTATTCCACTTCCTGACTACTCTGTGGCTGAAGAAATGCTTCCTAACATCCCTTTGACTCATCTGAGTCTTCAGCTTCCAGTTGTGTCCCCTTGTTTCTGTGTTCCCTCTCTGGAACATCCTGTCACTGTCTACCTTGTCAATTCCCCGCAGTATTTTGTATGTCGTTATCATGTCTCCTCTGACCCTTCTTTCCTCCAGTGTTGTTAGTCCTATTTCCTGAACCTTTCTTCATAAGACAGACCCCTGAGTTGTGGAACTAACCTTGCACTTTCTCTAGTTTCTTTACGTGCTTGACCAGGTGTGGGTTCCAGACTGGTGCTGCATATTCTAGTATGGGCCTGACGTACACGGTATACAGTGTCTTGAACGATTCCTTGTTAAGGTAACGGAACGCTAATCTTAGGTTTGCCAGTCGCCCATATGCTGCTGCGTTATCTGGTTGATGTGTGCCTCCGAGACGTGCTTGGCGTTATACTAACTCCAAGATCTTTCTCCTTTGCCGAGGTTTGTAGCCTTTGTCCGCCTAGCTTGTACTCTGTCAGCGGTCTCTTTGCCCATCTCCGATCCTCATGACTTTGCATTTGGAGGGATTGAATTCGAGAAGCCAATTGCTAGACCAGATGTCGAGCTTGTCCAGGTCTGTTTGCAGCCCTGCCTGGTCCTCTTCCGATGTGATTCTCCTCATTATTTTCACATCATCCGCGAATAGAGACACTTCTGAGTCTATCCCGTCCGTCATGTCATTTACATATACCAGGAATAACACTGGTCCTAGGACTGACCCCTGCGGTACACCGCTCGTCACAGGCGCCCACTGTGATACCTCACCACGCACCATGACCCGTTGTTGTCTCCCTTTGAGGTATTCCCTGATCCATTCCAGTGCCCTTCCTGTTATACCTGCTTGTTCTTCCAACTTCTTTACTAATCTCATGTGAGGAACTGTGTCGAAGGCCTTCCTGCAGTCCAGGAAAATGCAATCAACCCACCCTTCTCTCTCCTGCCTTACCTCTGTTACTTTATCATAGAACTCCAGGAGGTTTGTTACACAGGATTTGCCTTCCCGGAATCCGTGCTGTCTGGTGTTTATTATCCTGTTCAGCTCGAGGTGTTCCACCATTCTTTTCCTGATGATTTTCTCCAGGACTTTGCACACTATACACGTAAGTGACACCGGTCTATAGTTTAGTGCCTCTTTTCTGTCTCCTTTTTTAAAAATGGGGACTACATTGGCCTTCTTCCATACCTTAGGTAGCTGCCCAGTTTCAAGGGATGTGTTGAATATTATGGTAAGTGGCACACTCAGTACCTCAGCTCCTTCCCGAAGAACCCACGGGGAGATATTATCCGGACCCATCGTCTTTGAGGTATCAAGGTCACTGAGTAACTGCTTCACTTCCTCCTCAGTTGTGTGTATGCCCTCTAGCACTTGATACATCCCTTGTTGGTGACACACCCCGTCTTGTCTACCCAGCTGCCTTCCTTCCTCCATTGTGTGTGTGTGTGTGTGTGCGCATAAGCCATGCCAGGAGAGCAACATATGTGTCTTATATGAGACCAGAAGAAACGTACATGTATCAGTGTCTCCAGGGAGAGTCAGTGAGGATACATGCTACACAAGCAACACATTGCTTTCAACATTAAAGCTTCATGGAATAAATACGACTGTAGATGACCAACTTAAAAACAATATGATAATAATAATAATAATAATAATAATAATAATAATAATAATAATATTATTATTATTATTATTATTATTATTATTATTATTATTATTATTATTATTATTATTATTATTATTGTTGTTGTTGTTGTTGTTATTTATTACAAACACAACAGCACCTAAAATACACAAACACAACAACAGTAGCCACCACTACAACAACACCTACAATTGCAACATTAACAACAACATTTCAGCAACATATCAACAACAAGTATAAGAGACATATTAACAACCACTCCACCATTACAATAATAACCAAAACATTTACAACAACAACAATAACATAAAAAACACAAGAAGAAGAAGCGATGAATATGATGAAAAGAAGAAGTGGAGATAAGAAGCAGAAATAATGTGTAAAGTATGGTGTGTATGAGGGAGTATATTAGAGGCCCCAGAGACCAGCAACCTTCATAAAGACACTCATAATACAAGACCCTTCATGTGTTATACGGTGGAGGAGGAGGAGGAGGTGTGAGGGAGGGTAATGGAAGGAAGGAGGGAGGGGAGAGAGAGAGGTGGGGAGGGGAGAGGAGTGGTGGTGAGGGGAGAGGAGAGAGTGGAGGTGAGGGGAGAAGAGAGAGGGGTGGGGAGGGGAGGGGAGTGAGGGGTGGTGAGGGGAGAGGAGAGAGTGGAGGTGAGGGGAGAAGAGAGAGGAGTGGGGAGGGGAGAGGAGAGAGTGGTGGGAGGGGATGACGGGGGTTGTCTTTCAAGACATTATTGAACACAGATGTTCCTACACGACTTTTATTACCAAACTTTTAGTGTTGGTAACTCTTAGACATGAATATTACCCACACCCACACCCACACCCACACCCACACTCACACGAGGCGTCATATAGTGTATCCGTGTGGGTACCTAACAGGTGGTGGTGATGCTACTGGTTATGCTTACCGTAATTTGTAGCAGAATCCAGAGTATACATCCTATGCTATTCATATATATATATATATATATATATATATATATATATATATATATATATACACCTCTAGAACTTTACTGGGAACCCTCATCCTGTGTTTGTTACTCAAGAAGTCTCCATACGATCCCCACTGGGGAGGGGAATTTATATATATTCTACAACGCCACCTCCTTTCTCACAATGCTGACGCATCGTGTGAAAATCAGCTAACTTTAGCTACCGCCGTTAGGACCTATATATAATTAGGAAGTATTTCTTCAATCACAGAGTGGTCAGGAAGTGGAATATTCTGGGAAGTGATGTAGTGGCGGCAGGATCCATACATAGCTTTAAGGAGAGGTATGAAAAAGCTCATAGAGCAGGTAGAGTGACCGACTAGCGGCCAGTGAAGAGGCGGGGCCAGGAGCTGTGACTCGACCCCTGCAACCACAACTAGGTGAGTACACCCTCAACCTCTCCGCCAATCATCATACTCACAATCAATTTTTTTTACAATGAAAGAACATCGATTTTTCCCTTCCTCATTCTATGTTACTCTATGTGTCTCTCCCGTGTTTGTTATTCTATGTGTCTCTCCCGTGTTTGTTATTCTATGTGTCTCTCCTGTGTTTGTTATTCTATGTGTCTCTCCTGTGTTTGTTATTCTATGTGTCTCTCCCGTGTTTGTTATTCTATGTGTCTCTCCCGTGTTTGTTATTCTATGTGTCTCTCCGTGTTTGTTATTCTATGTGTCTCTCCGTGTTTGTTATTCTATGTGTCTCTCCTGTGTTTGTTATTCTATGTGTCTCTCCTGTGTTTGTTATTCTATGTGTCTCTCCTGTGTTTCTTATTCTGTGTCTCTTCTGTGTTTGTTATTTTATGTGTCTCTCCTGTGTTTGTTATTCTATGTGTTTCTCCTGTGTTTGTTATTCTATGTGTCTCTCCTGTGTTTATTATTCTGTGTGTCTCTCCTGTGTTTGTTATTCTATGTGTCTCTCCCGTGTTTGTTATTCTATGTGTCTCTCCTGTGTTTGTTATTCTATGTGTCTCTCCTGTGTTTGTTATTCTATGTGTCTCTCCTGTGTTTGTTATTCTGTGTCTCTCCTGTGTTTGTTATTTTATGTGTCTCTCCTGTGTTTGTTATTCTATGTGTCTCTCCCGTGTTTGTTATTCTAAGTGTCTCTCCTGTGTTTGTTATTCTGTGTCTCTCCTGTGTTTGTTATTTTATGTGTCTCTCCTGTGTTTGTTATTCTATGTGTCTCTCCTGTGTTTGTTATTCTATGTGTCTCTCCTGTGTTTGTTATTCTGTGTGTCTCTCCTGTGTTTGTTATTCTATGTGTCTCTCCTGTGTTTGTTATTCTGTGTGTCTCTCCTGTGTTTGTTATTCTATGTGTCTCTCCTGTGTTTGTTACTCTATGTGTCTCTCCTGTGTTTGTTATTCTATGTGTCTCTCCTGTGTTTGTTATTCTGTGTGTCTCTCCTATGTTTGTTATTCTATGTGTCTCTCCTATGTTTGTTATTCTATGTGTCTCTCCTGTGTTTTTTATTCTATGAGTCTCTCCTGTGTTTGTTATTCTATGTGTCTCCTGTGTTTGTTATTCTATGTGTCTCTCCTGTGTTTGTTATTCTATGTGTCTCTCCTGTGTTTGTTATTTTATGTGTCTCTCCTGTGTTTGTTATTCTATGTGTCTCTCCTGTGTTTGTTATTCTATGAGTCTCTCCTGTGTTTGTTATTCTATGTGTCTCCTGTGTTTGTTATTCTATGTGTCTCTCCTGTGTTTGTTATTCTGTGTCTCTCCTGTGTTTGTTATTTTATGTGTCTCTCCTGTGTTTGTTATTCTATGTGTCTCTCCTGTGTTTGTTATTCTGTGTCTCTCCTGTGTTTGTTATTTTATGTGTCTCTCCTGTGTTTGTTATTCTATGTGTTTCTCCTGTGTTTGTTATTCTATGTGTCTCTCCTATGTTTGTTATTCTGTGTCTCTCCTGTGTTTGTTATTTTATGTGTCTCTCCTGTGTTTGTTATTCTATGTGTCTCTCCTGTGTTTGTTATTCTATGTGTCTCTCCTGTGTTTGTTATTCTATGTGTCTCTCCTGTGTTTGTTATTCTATGTGTCTCTCCTGTGTTTGTTATTCTATGTGTCTCTCCTGTGTTTGTTACTCTGGACTGTCTCTCCTGTGTTTGTTACTCTGGACTGTCTCTCCTGTGTATGTTACTCTGGACTGTCTCTCCTGTGTTTGTTACTCTGGACTGTCTCTCCTGTGTTTGTTACTCTGGATTGTCTCTCCTGTGTTTGTTACTCTGGACTGTCTCTCCTGTGTTTGTTACTCTGGTCTGTCTCTCCTGTGTTTGTTACTCTGGACTGTCTCTCCTGTGTTTGTTACTCTGGACTGTCTCTCCTGTGTTTGTTACTCTGGATTGTCTCTCCTGTGTTTGTTACTCTGGACTGTCTCTCCTGTGTTTGTTACTCTGGATTGTCTCTCCTGTGTTTGTTACTCTGGACTGTCTCTCCTGTGTTTGTTACTCTGGTCTGTCTCTCCTGTGTTTGTTACTCTGGACTGTCTCTCCTGTGTTTGTTACTCTGGACTGTCTCTCCTGTGTTTGTTACTCTGGATTGTCTCTCCTGTGTTTGTTACTCTGGACTGTCTCTCCTGTGTTTGTTACTCTGGACTGTCTCTCCTGTGTATGTTACTCTGGTCTGTCTCTCCTGTGTTTGTTACTCTGGACTGTCTCTCCTGTGTTTGTTACTCTGGACTGTCTCTCCTGTGTATGTTACTCTGGTCTGTCTCTCCTGTGTTTGTTACTCTGGACTGTCTCTCCTGTGTTTGTTACTCTGGATTGTCTCTCCTGTGTTTGTTACTCTGGACTGTCTCTCCTGTGTTTGTTACTCTGGACTGTCTCTCCTGTGCATGTTACTCTGGTCTGTCTCTCCTGTGTTTGTTACTCTGGACTGTCTCTCCTGTGTTTGTCACTCTGGTCTGTCTCTCCTGTGTTTGTTACGTTGGACTATCTGTCTCGTGTTGCTGTTCTAAGGTGTTAACTTGGTATTTACACCTCAAGACGTGGCCCACACAATATATCACCACATACCTGAATCAATTTACACCACAAAGCACCACACTGCAACATAGTATATACTGCCTGGATACAATAACAAGAATGAAATGACCTTGGTATGACCTTTCCACCACTACGCAAAACATTCTTGACCTCTATTTAGCTTGGTGACCTTACCTCTGACCTCGTCTTTGGAAAGCAATAATGTTGCTCGCGCGCGCGTGTGTGCATGTATACACGCCTATATGTGGTTGCAGGGGTCGATTCATAGCTCCTTGTCCCCCTTCATTAGTCACTACTAGGTTCACTCTCTCCTTGCTCCAAGAGCCTCATCGTACCTCCTCTTGAAGTTATGTATGGATGCTACCTCCACTACATCACTCTCCAGATTCTTCCACTTCATGACAAATCTACGGCTGAAGAAATGTATATGTATATATGTATGTATGTATGTATGTGTATGTGTGTGTGTGGTATAAACACCATTAACTCCCCTCATTACCACTACAAACACCATTACCTCCCCTCACTACCATTATAAACACCATTACCTCCCCTCACTACCATTATAAACACCATTACCTCCCCTCACTACCATTATAAACACCATTACCTCCCCTCACTACCATTATAAACACCATTAACTCCCCTCACTACCATTATAAACACCATTACCTCCCCTCACTACCATTATAAACACCATTAACTCCCCTCACTAACATTATAAACACCATTAACTCCCCTCACTAACATTATAAACACCATTAACTTCCCTCACTACCATTATAAACACCATTAACTTCCTCACTACCATTATAAACACCATTAACTCCCTCACTACCATTATAAACACCATTAACTCCTCACTAACATTATAAACACCATTAACTCCCCTCACTAACATTATAAACACCATTAACTTCCCTCACTACCATTATAAACACCATTAACTTCCCTCACTACCATTATAAACACCATTAACTCCCCTCACTACCATTATAAACACCATTAACTCCCCTCACTAACATTATAAACACCATTAACTCCCCTCACTAACATTATAAACACCATTAACTTCCCTCACTACCATTATAAACACCATTAACTCCCCTCACTACCATTATAAACACCATTAACTGCCCTCACTACCATTATAAACACCATTAACTTCCCTCACTACCATTATAAACACCATTAACTCCCCTCACTAACATTATAAACACCATTAACTCCCCTCACTAACATTATAAACACCATTAACTCCCCTCACTAACATTATAAACACCATTAACTTCCCTCACTACCATTATAAACACCATTAACTTCCCTCACTACCATTATAAACACCATTAACTCCCCTCACTAACATTATAAACACCATTAACTCCCTCACTAACATTATAAACACCATTAACTTCCTCACTACCATTATAAACACCATTAACTTCCTCACTACCATTATAAACACCATTAACTCCCTCACTACCATTATAAACACCATTAACTCCTCACTAACATTATAAACACCATTAACTTCCCTCACTACCATTATAAACACCATTAATTTCCCCTCACTACCATTATAAACACCATTAACTTCCCTCACTACCATTATAAACACCATTAACTCCCCTCACTACCATTATAAACACCATTAACTCCCCTCACTAACATTATAAACACCATTAACTTCCCTCACTACCATTATAAACACCATTAACTTCCCTCACTACCATTATAAACACCATTAACTCCCCTCACTAACATTATAAACACCATTAACTCCCCTCACTAACATTATAAACACCATTAACTTCCCTCACTACCATTATAAACACCATTAACTTCCCTCACTACCATTATAAACACCATTAACTCCCCTCACTACCATTATAAACACCATTAACTCCCCTCACTACCATTATAAACACCATTAACTCCCCTCACTACCATTATAAACACCATTAACTCCCCTCACTACCATTATAAACACCATTAACTTCCTCACACATTCCAGCACAGTCGACCTACCGCTTAACTCACTGTGTGTGAGATTCATTATCTTCACCTCCCCTCTTGTCCTCCTTCTCCCTTTCCCCTTCTCCTCCCCTACCATCCCTCTCTTCCCTGCCCCTCCCTTCCCCCTCCCGGAGCGTCAATTGGGCTTAAAGCCCTAATTTGTGGAGGGGAACCAGTAAAAAATGGGAAAAAAGAGGGGAATAAGGAGAGGGAGAAGTGTTAAGAGGGAAAGGAAGGAGTGGGAGAGAGGATAGATAGGAGAGGGGTGCTGATGATGGCAGGTGAGAGGGAGGAATTAAGAAAGAGGATGAAAGTGACAGGAAAAGCGAGTGTGATAGCGAGGAGATATGATGGATAAGAGAGAGAGGGAGAGAGAAAGAGAGAAGGGAACAGAGATGGAAAAGAAGAGAGGAAGTGAAGGAAGAAAAGAATTAGGGAAGGATTTTCAGGATGTCTATAATGTTATACATAATGATGTCATGTTATACATATTGATGTCATGTTATACATAATGATGTCATGTTATACATATTGATGTCATGTTATACATATTGATGTCATGTTATACATATTGATGTCATGTTACACATAATGATGTCATTTTATACATAATGATGTCATGTTATACATAATGATATCATGTTATACATAATGATGTCATGTTACACATAATGATGTCATGTTATACATATTGATGTCATGTTATACATATTGATGTCATGTTACACATAATGATGTCATGTTATACATAATGATGTCATGTTACTCATAATGATGTCATGTTATACATATTGATGTCATGTTATACATCTTGATGTTATGTTATACATATTGATGTTATGTTATACATATTGATGTCATGTTACACATAATGATGTCATGTTATACATAATGATGTCATGTTATACATAATGATGTCATGTTATACACAATGATGTCATGTGATTGTAACTACCAATATTTATATATTTATTTTATATATTTTTATTTATACATAATGATGTCATGTTATACATAAAAAAGAAATTAAAATATATTCGGTATGTATAAACAAAGGGTATACCTCTCTCAGAGTACACTAAGGTGAGGGGAGGTGCAGTTTGATGCACACACACACACACACACACACACACACACACACACTCTCTCTCTCTTACACACACGCACTCTCTCTCTCTCTCTTACACACACACTTACACACTCTCTCTCTCTCTTACACACACACTTACACACTCTCTCTCTCTTACACACACACTCTCTCTCTCTTACACACACCTTACACACTCTCTCTCTTACACACACACACTCTCTTACACACACACACACACTCTCTCTCTCTTACACACACCTTACACTCTCTCTCTTACACACACACACTCTCTTACACACACACACTCTCTCTCTTACACACACACACTTACACATAAACATATCGAAAAAATCCCATCACATCTAAAGCAATTAAACTTAAAGGACATTGTCTAGAATTAAAACAATTTTGAAAAGCGTCGAATCTCCCCCAAACACTGTTTAATAACAATTGTGTGTGTGTGTGTACTCACCTATTTGTGGTTGCAGGGGTCGAGTCATAGCTCCTGGCCCCGCCTCTTCACTGATTGCTACTAGGTCCTCTCTCTCCTTGCTCCATGAGCTTTATCAAACCTCGTCTTAAAACTATGTATGGTTCCTGCCTCGACTAAGTCGCTTTCTAGGCTATTCCACTTCCTGACAACTCTATGACTGAAGAAATACTTCCTAACATCCCTTTGACTCATAGGAGTCTTCAACTTCCAATTGTAACCCCTTGTTTCTGTGTCCCCTCTCTGGAACATCTTGTCTCTGTCCACCTTATCTATTCCTCGCAGTATTTTATATGTCGTTATCATGTCTCCCCTAACCCTCCTGTCCTCTAGTGTCGTCAGGCCGATTTCCCTTAACCTTTCTTCGTAGGACAATCCCCTTAGCTCTGGGACTAGTCTTGTTGCAAACCTTTGCACTTTCTCTAATTTCTTGACGTGCTTGACCAGGTGTGGGTTCCAAACTGGTGCTGCATACTCCAGTATGGGCCTGACGTATATGGTGTACAGAGACTTGAACGATTCCTTAGTGAGGTATTGGAACGCTATTCTTAGGTTTGCCAGCCGCCCGTATGCTGCAGCAGTTATCTGATTGATGTGTGCCTCAGGAGATGTGCTCGGTATTATGCTCACCCCAAGATCTTTTTCCTTGAGTGAGGTTTGCCGTCTTTGGCCACATAGACTATACTCTGTCTGCGGTCTTCTTTGCCCTTCCCCGATCTTCATGACTTTACATTTGGCAGGGTTAAATTCAAGGAGCCAGTTACTGGACCAGGCTTGTAGCCTGTCCAGGTCTCTTTGTAGTCCTGCCTGATCCTCGACTGATTTAATTCTTCTCATTAACTTCACATCATCTGCAAACAGGGACACTTCTGAGTCTATCCCTTCCGTTATGTCATTCACATATACCAAAAACAGTACAGGTCCTAGGACTGACCCTTGTGGAACCCCACTCGTCACAGGTGCCCACTCTGACACCTCGTCACGTACCATGACTCGTTGTTGCCTCCCTGTCAGATATTCTCTGATCCATTGCAGTGCCTTTCCTGTTACGTGTGCCTGATCCTCTAGCTTTTGC
Source organism: Cherax destructor (assembly GCA_009830355.1). NCBI lineage: Eukaryota > Metazoa > Arthropoda > Malacostraca > Decapoda > Parastacidae > Cherax > Cherax destructor. The sequence goes on along the minus strand of WNWK01003083.1, from coordinate 128,158 downwards.
ATTAACCTCTTGTGAGGAACTGTGTCGAACGCCTTCTTGCAGTCCAAGAAAATGCAGTCTATCCACCCCTCTCTCTCGTGTCTTACTTCTGTTACCTTGTCATAAAACTCCAGTAGGTTTGTGACACAGGATTTTCCTTCCCTGAAACAAAGCTGGTTGTCGTTTATAAGCTTGTGTCTTTCTAGGTGCTCCACCACTCTCCTCCTGATGATCTTCTCCATGACTTTGCATACTATACACGTCAGTGACACAGGTCTGTAGTTTAATGCCTCGTGTCTGTCTCCTTTCTTAAAAATTGGGACTACATTTGCCATCTTCCACGCCTCAGGTAGTTGACCAGTTTCAATGGATGTGTTGAAGATTTTTGTTAGTGGCACACTCAACATCTCTGCTCCCTCTCTAAGGACCGACGGAGAAATGTTGTCAGGTCCCACCGCTTTTGAGGTATCGAGTTCACATAGCAGCTTCTTCACCTCCTCGGTTGTGTGTATTTCATCCAGCACTTGTTGGTATACCTCCCTATTCTGAATTCCTGGAGTCCTTCCTGTCTCCTCTGTAAATACTTCTTTAAATCTCATGTTGAGCTCCTCACATACCTCTTGGTCGTTTCTTGTGATCTCCTCACCTTCCTTCCTCAGCCTGATTACCTGGTCCTTGACTGTTGTTTTCCTCCTGATGTGGCTATACAACAGCTTCGGGTCAGACTTGCCTTTTGATGCTATATCATTTTCATATTGTCGCTGAGCCTCCCTGCTTACCTGTGCATATTCGTTTCTGGCTCTTCGGCTAATCTCTTTATTTTCCTGGGTCCTTTGTCTTCTGTACTTTTTCCATTCTCTATTACACTTAGTTTTGCCTCCCTACACCTCTGGGTGAACCAAGGACTCGTTCTGGTCTTCCATTACTTCTGTTTCCTTGGGGACAAACCTCTCCTCTGCCTCTTTGCATTTGGTTGTCACATATTCCATCATTTCTTTTACTGGTTTTCCTGCCAATTCTCTCTCCCACTGAACGTCTTGTAGGAAGTTCCTCATGCCTGTGTAGTCCCCCTTTTGTAGTTTCGTTTCTCCCTTCCTATTCCTGCTCCCTCTCCACTTGTAGCTCAACTATATAATCAAACACAGAACCAAATGATCCTAGCTCAAGGCCTTTCATACGTGATATCCTCGATGTGTACTCCCTATGTACTCACCTAATTGTGGTTGCAGGTTGGACTCAGCTCCTGGCCCCCTCTTCGCTGTCCGCTACTGGGTCTCTGCCTCCTGCTCCATGAGCTTTATCATCCTCGTCTTAAAACTTGTATGGTTCCTGCCCACTATATCTTTCTCTAGACTATTCCCTTCCTGACTACTCTGTGGCTGAAGAAATTTCAACATCCTTTGACTCATCTGAGTCTTCAGCTTCCAGTTGTGTCCTTGTTTCTGTGTTCCTCTGAACATCCTGTGTGTGTGAGAGAGAGAGAGGATGGAATCCAATTACATGATTTCAGAATGATGTTATATAGAATGGTTCCTAAGGATGTGTGTTATGGGTAAGGTGGTGGTAATAACAGGTATGACCTGAGGCAGCATCAGTTCAGCAAGACGCAATCCTCTCTTCCACACGTGGAAGCTCTATGTTAATTTTTGTAAACCTAATCCTCTCTCTCCCTTCCGCGTTTCCTCTCATTTTCACCTTTCTCTCTTTCTCTGTCTCTGTCTGTCTGTCTGTCTGTCTCTCTCTCTCTCTCTCTCTCTCTCTCTCTCTCTCTCTCTCTCTCTCTCCCCTTACTCCTACTTTTCAGGATTTTCTCTTCCCTTTCTTTCCGATGATCCGTATTATTTTTATTCTGTTTCCTTCTCTTTCCCCCTCCCCTCATTTTCCCTCGCATAAGTCACACTTAATCTTAAATTTGGTGTCGAGTCGTGGCTTCTTGAATTACTGTACATAACAAACATGAATTAAGAAGGTGTAGAGGGGATCAAAAGTCGTATCTTCAATGAGAATCAGAGAATTATAGAACAACAAAAAAGTCATTCTTCACTAAGAAACAAAGTAGACGTAAGGGAGACACAAAGTTCTCATGTGAGCTCCAACATGATTCAGTAACGTAGAACGGAATAAAAAAAAACCCGAGGCACAAGATGCAACATAAATGTGTAATTTTGTTTTCAGTCCCAAAACACTGGACGACTGTTTATTTTATTTTGTTTGAAGTTGTAAATGAATAAACAATAGTCTTTTAAGAAACAACGTTAGTTCATGAACTATCCAGGACCATCGACCAGAAAGGTCAGTAGTGATAGATCAAGTACGGTTAGTGGTAGATCACTCCCTCTTCTCTCCCTTCCCTGCAACTTGTCTCCCTGCAACTAGTCTCCCTGCAACATGATTCCCTTCAACTTGTCTTCCTGCAACTTGTCTCCCTGCAAATTGTCTCAATGAAACTTCCTTCCCTGCAACTTGTCTCCCTGAAACTTGGTTCCCCGCAACTTGTCTCCATGCAACTTGCTTCCCTGCAACTTGTCTCTCTGCAACTTGCTTCCCTGCAACTTGCCTTCCTGCAACTTGCTTCCCTTGCAACTTGCCTTCCTGCAACTTGCTTCCCTGCAACTTGCCTTCCTGCAACTTGCTTCCCTGCTACAGGCTGACAGTTGAACCAGCAGGCTACAGGCTGACAGTTGAACCAGCAGGCTACAGGCTGACAGTTGAACCAGCAGGCTACAGGCTGACAGCTGAACCAGCAGGCTACAGGCTGACAGCTGAACCAGCAGGCTACAGGCTGACAGCTGAACCAGCAGGCTACAGGCTGACAGATGAACCAGCAGGCTACAGGCTGACAGCTGAACCAGCAGGCTACAGGCTGACAGCTGAACCAGCAGGCTACAGGCTGACAGTTGAACCAGCAGGCTACAGGCTGACAGTTGAACCAGTAGGCTACAAGGCTGACAGTTGAACCAGCAGGCTACAGGCTGACAGTTGAACCAGCAGGCTACAGGCTGACAGCTGAACCAGCAGGCTACAGGCTGACAGCCTATCAAAATCGGTCCTCCAACAATATTTTTTGTTGCTCTTGTTAAGTGTTTGTGGCTGAGTTTGTTGCACAGGTGTGTTGATCCCTGGTGAGTGTGCAGGTGTGTGGACCCCTAGTGAGTGTGTAGGTGTGTTGATCCCTAGTGAGTGTGCAGGTGTGTGGACCCCTGTTGAGTGTGCAGGTGTGTGGACCCCTGTTGAGTGTGCAGGTGTGTGGACCCCTGTTGAGTGTGCAGGTGTATGGACCCCTGTTGAGTGTGCAGGTGTGTGGACCCCCTGTTGAGTGTGCAGGTGTGTTATTGCTATTATTGCAAAGTGAAATTCTCACACAATCATGCAGGTAGCACGATGCAGAAAAGCATTGTGGGCTCGATGCTCTTGCCTCACATTCAGAATTCATTCATACTGATCTATTATTATTATTGTTGTTTTGTTGTTGTTGTTGTTGTTGTTGTTGTATTATTATTTTATTAATATTTTTATTATAATGGTATTACACTGGGTAATTTTATTGACGAAACGTTTCGCCTGCGTTTAGGCTTCATCAGTCGAATACAGAGACTAGGGTGGATAGATAATCTGGGGTAATCAGTCACACAGCCTTGGTGGAAGCAGACAAACCCGTAGGGGTCATACACCGCATGTTCAATGGTAGGTAATCAGGTTTCTTTTGAGGTAAGGGCAGCTCCAATACCTTGAATCCAAAGCTCCTCACCAGCAATCAAGGCGCGGCCTCCCCAGGTCCTACTTGAAGCAAGACAGTCTACTCAGGCAGCCGAGAACACAACACTAGCAACTAGAACAGTGGTAAATGTTTAAGAACCTACACCATACTGCAATAACCATTCACACTGTGGTTTATCCACGCTGTGGTTTATGATGTAATAACCACCCACACTGTGGTTTATGATGTAATAACCACCCACACTGTGGTTTATGATGTAATAACCACCCACGCTGTGGTTTATGATGTAATAACCACCCACACTGTGGTTTATGATGTAATAACCACCCACACTGTGGTTTATGATGTAATAACCACCCACACTGTGGTTTATGATGTAATAACCACCACCTGTGGTTTATGATGTAATAACCACCCACCTGTGTTTATGATGTAATAACCACCCACACTGTGGTTTATGATGTAATAACCACCCACACTGTGGTTTATGATGTAATAACCACCCACACTGTGGTTTATGATGTAATAACCACCCACGCTGTGGTTTATGATGTAATAACCACCCACACTGTGGTTTATGATGTAATAACCATCCACACTGTGGTTTATGATGTAATAACCACCCACGCTGTGGTTTATGATGTAATAACCACCCACACTGTGGTTTATGATGTAATAACCACCCACGCTGTGGTTTATGATGTAATAACCACCCACGCTGTGGTTTATGATGTAATAACCACCCACGCTGTGGTTTATGATGTAATAACCATCCACACTGTGGTTTATGATGTAATAACCACCACGCTGTGGTTTATGATGTAATAACCACCCACGCTGTGGTTTATGATGTAATAACCACCCACGCTGTGGTTTATGATGTAATAACCACCCACACTGTGGTTTATGATGTAATAACCATCCACACTGTGGTTTATGATGTAATAACCACCCACGCTGTGGTTTATGATGTAATAACCACCCACGCTGTGGTTTATGATGTAATAACCACCCACGCTGTGGTTTATGATGTAATAACCACCCACGCTGTGGTTTATGATGCAATAACCACCCACACTGTGGTTTATGATGTAATAACCACCCACGCTGTGGTTTATGATGTAATAACCACCCACGCTGTGGTTTATGATGTAATAACCACCCACGCTGTGGTTTATGATGCAATAACCACCCACACTGTGGTTTATGATGTAATAACCACCCACGCTGTGGTTTATGATGTAATAACCACCCACGCTGTGGTTTATGATGTAATAACCACCCACGCTGTGGTTTATGATGTAATAACCACCCACGCTGTGGTTTATGATGTAATAACCACCCTTTAAAATACAATAACCACTGTTTAAAATACAATAACCACTGTTCAGAATACAATAACCACTGTTTAGAATACAATAACCACTGTTCAGAATACAATAACCACTGTTCAGAATACAATAACCACTGTTCAGAATACAATAACCACTGTTCAGAATACAATAACCACTGTTCAGAATACAATAACCACAAATACAATAGTTGACAAGGTGGATAACATTGATCCACTCTTCGTGTATTAACCAGAGTTAGTAATCAATGACCAGGAATCAATACTCAGGTCGCTGCTCACTCCCCTCGTGGAATTAATACTGACAGAATTGTTTTTTCTTGGGGGGAAGAGAATTGTCAGTAGTGGAATTCCTCTTTTCTCCCTAACCCCCCTTCTCTTCTTTCCATAAATCTCCATGCCTAATCTCCCTCTTAACTCTCCTTTGTAAATCTAACTTCCTAAACTTCTCTCCCTTAACCCCATTCCTAAATCTACCTCCCTAACCTTTCCCTTTATAAATATCTTCCTTAACCCATCCCTCTAATCTCCCTTTATAAACCTCCTTCCTAAATCTCCCTTCCTAAACCTTCCTCCTTAACCCATCCCTTTCCTCCCTAAGCCTCCCTCTCTAACCCTTCCCTCCCTAAAACTTGCTCCCTAAACCTCCCTTTCCCTACCATCCCTCCCTCCCTCAGACACACTCCCTTGCTCTGGCTCAACAGGTAGCTGCTAGGAATCACATATGCAACCACCTCTACAGCCAGCATGGGGTCGCCTTCATGCTAAAGAGTCCTTGATCCGAGGAAGCTGAGCTACCTATCTCTTTCCTTGGATCAAAACTGATTACCTCCCATTCTCCATGTGCTACTGATTGACCCGTAGGGGTTTAGCGCACACCACAGTAATACAGAACTACATGAAGTTACTGTAAGTAGTACACTACAGCTGACTATCTCCCAGTACAAAATTTAATGCTTCTTTCACCTGACTTTCTTTCAATTCTTTCTTTCCCATTTTTATTTAATTTTCTCATTTTTTTCTCTCACTTCTTTCCTTCATTGTTTTCTTTCACTTCTTTCAGCTTGGTTATATTTCACTTTATTATACCACTTATTATATGTATTCAGTGGTATTTTTAAGTACAGGGAAGGATGGCAGTGAAGGATGGCAGTGAAGGATGGCAGTGAAGGATGGCAGGGAAGGATGGCAGTGAAGGATGGCAGGGAAGGATGGCAGTGAAGGATGGCAGGGAAGGATGGCAGTGAAGGATGGCAGGGAAGGATGGCAGTGAAGGATGGCAGTGAAGGAAGTGAAGAATGTTGTGGTTGTGTGGGTCATTTAGTTGACAATGTTCACTCATCTCTTGGTAAACGATGGTAATGAATGTGTTCATATATATCTCTATATAAACGATGGTGAATGGTGGTAATGAATGTGTTTATCTATATCATTAACAACATTCTGGAGGATATAGATGTTAGAAAATAACAAACATAAATAACATCTGTATGAATGAGAGTTCAGAAGCGGCAGAACAAGGTTAAGTTAGGAACACAAGAACAAGATTTGGAGAAACACTGGAGGATGAGTTTGATGTTAGATGTGTGTTAGTCAATAATATATCTGCACAAGACAACAATAATGTTGTATTTGTTTACGTGAAGAAGGTGGAACCACCTGACCGACACTGGTAGTGGTAATGATGGTGGTAGAGGTGGTAATAATGGTGGTAATAGTGGTAGTAACAGTGGTGGTAGTGGAAGCCAGGGTTCGTTCAGGTTACGTGTGCATAGCAGTGTAGGTGTTGCAACACCAAGAGAGGGAAGACAGTGTTGGGGGGAGGAAGATAAACACACCCTCAGACACTGTAACTCAGAATACAGCAGATTACATAAGACCGCAGTCAGTATTACAGCCGTGAATGAGAAGTGTACCAAAGTTGTTAATAATTTACATGAAAAAAGACATTGCAGGATTGTCTAGAGATATATAATGGTAATTTATGAAGGTAAAGAACAAACAATACCTTGACTGGAACAATACACATTTAACCGGCACACAGGAAAGAGGAGGTTACCACGACGTTTCGCTCAGACTTGTACCATTTACAAAGTCACACTGACACAAAAGAGTGAGGTAGCCAGTATATATGGGCGAGGGGGACACTGTTATAACTATAATTTTTAAAGGGGTGGAGGGGTAAGCCAGCTGAAGGCCTCGGTCAGATGACCGAAAGCTCCAGCTGTGGGTCATCATATGACTAAGACCCGCGTCAGGAAACCTACAAGTGAATAATATTGGTAGAATTACCGACAATATGTTAGCAAGCATGAACTAATGTGACATTTTATTGTGGAAGTTCGCTCTCCAGGAGCTTGAAAGCTCCTGGAGGCGAAACGTTGCCACAATAAATGTCACATTGTTGCAATTGTGTCCTTTTACTTAACACTACAAGTGTTTCCTGACGAACCTTACCTAACCTAACCTAATTCTTTTGTGTTAGTGCGACTTCGTAAATGGTCCAAGTCGGAGGCGAAACGTCGTGGTGAGTTTCTCCCACGTGTGGGTTATTTGTGTGTTGTAAAGGTACTTGTATATGAAGACCAGGAGACACAACCAGTGATGACACAGCCAAGGATGAAGATATTGTCTCTATCCCTCCATCACCCCTCCCTCCTTCCTCCCTCCTCCTTCACCCCTCCCTCCTCCATCACCCCACCCTCCTTCCTCACCCCTCCATCCTCCATCACCCCTCCCTCCACCATTACCCCTCCATCCTCCATCACCCCTCCATCCTCCATCACCCCTCCCTCCTCCATCACCCCTCCCTCCTCCATAACCCCTCCCTCCTCCATCACCTCTCCCTCCTCCATCACCCCTCCCTCCTACATTACCCTACCCTTCTCCATCACCTCTATCACTTCACCCTCTTCCATCACTCTCCCTCCTCCATCACCCCTCCCTCCTCCCTCCTCCATCACCCCTCCCTCCTCCATCACCTCTCCCTCCTGGTGACCTTATTACCGTGGAGGAAGCGAGGGAGGTCCCGCCTTATGGCCTCCACGACACAATATAGTCTCCGGGATGTCCCCAGCAGGGAAGGAATATTACGCCCCAGGCCTATTTATAGGCTCCATCAGCACATGTTTCCAGGATTTTCCACTTAAGAGAAACAGAGTGAGTGAGAGAGGATCTTTAAGGTGAGAGATAGTTCAGAAGATCTCTCTCTCTCTCTCTCTTCTCTTTAAATCTACTTTCCTCTACTCTCCACCTTCCCCTTTTCCCCTCTATCTCAAGTTTGGTAAAATTTAGAGGGAAAGAAGATGAAAGTGAGGGAAAGAGAGAAATGTGCTGGTCTACAGAGGTGGTCAAACAAGTGACGTCCAGAGGTCATCAGACTTGTAGAAGGACAGACCGGACACAGAGTACAGCAAGGGAAGGAAGAAGCTGCGTACATCAAGTATAAAAGACCTGAGGGTAAATACAACACCAAACATATCGCCAGAAATACATATAAAGAGTGTGACATCAGCGGCATACGCAAGGTCAATAAACCTCAAAATCGTATCCAGGAACTTGACCAAATAATCCTTAAAGACCTTTTGACCTGTGAGATCAGTCATTGAGTAAGCAGCCCCAGCATGGAGCCCACACCAGGTCAAGCACGTGAAGAAGCTTGAAAATATTTAAAAGGTTTGTAACCAGGTTAGTGCCAGGACTAAGAGGACACTGTGAGGAGTGCCTGAAGGATTTGAACCTGACAACTCTAGTGGAGAGAAGGATGAAGGGGAGACATGATTACGACATACTCGTACAAAATCTTAAGAGGAAATGATACGGCAGTGGTGACGTTGACCTCGCTCAGTGATGTTGTCCTCACTCAGTGGTGATGACCTCGCTCAGTGGTGACGTTGACCTCGCTCAGTGATGTTGTCCTCACTCAGTGGTGATGACCTCGCTCAGTGGTGACGTTGACCTCGCTCAGTGATGTTGACCTCACTCAGTGGTGACGTTGACCTCGCTCAGTGACGTTGTCCTCACTCAGTGGTGATGTTGACCTCGCTCAGTGATGTTGTCCTCACTCAGTGGTGATGACCTCGCTCAGTGGTGACGTTGACCTCGCTCAGTGATGTTGACCTCACTCAGTGGTGACGTTGACCTCGCTCAGTGACGTTGTCCTCACTCAGTGGTGATGACCTCGCTCAGTGGTGACGTTGACCTCGCTCAGTGACGTTGTCCTCACTCTGTGGTGATGTTGACCTCGCTCAGTGATGTTGACCTCACTCAGTGGTGATGTTGACCTCGCTCAGTGACGTTGTCCTCACTCAGTGGTGATGACCTCGCTCAGTGGTGACGACCTCGCTCAGTGATGTTGTCCTCACTCAGTGGTGATGTTGACCTCGCTCAGTGACGTTGTCCTCACTCAGTGGTGATGTTGACCTCGCTCAGTGACGTTGTCCTCACTCAGTGGTGATGTTGACCTCGCTCAGTGGTGACGTTGACTTCACTCAGTGGTGACTTTGACCTCGCACAGTGGTGACATTGACCTCGTTTATTCTATGGGTGGAATGGAAGGTAGGTTGGGCAGGTGTTTTCGTTTGTGGGTTTGGTTTTGGGTTTAAGGGGGACCTGCCTAGTGTGGGCCGCCTGGCCTGCTGCAGTATTTATCTTTTCTTGTGTTCTTATGAGATAGAGAGAGGGGCTGGTGCTGAGCAGGCTTTTGGCTTCAGTTCCCTCGGTGCCGTAGTAATGGACCTGGTGCCTCGGCTCCCTCAGTGCCCTGCTGATGGACCAGGTGCTTCAGCTCCCTCGGTGCCTTGGTGATGGACCAGGTGCTTAGGCTCATTCAGTAACCTGGTGATGGACCAGGTGCTTTGGGTCCTTTTATGCCCTGGTGATGGACCAGGCGCTTCGGCTCCCTCAGTGCCCTGGTGATGGACCAGGTGCTTCAGCTCATTCAGTGCCCTAGTGATGGATCAGGTGCTTCAGCTCCTTTGGTGCTCTTGTGATAGACCAGGTGCTTCAGGTCCTTCAGGACCCTATTTTATAGTGCCCTGATTATCAAAGCATATTCCATGGATGGAGTAGGTGGGTTGGGTAGTTTTGTTTGTGGGATTGGTTTTGGGTTTTAGGGGAACCTACCTAGTGTGGACCAGTTTGCTTGCTCCAGTGTTCCTTATTTCTGTGTTCTTGTAAGTGAGAGAGATTGGATTTGAACGGGACTTGCACAATGGTTGGGGATGGGGGGTGTTGTCGGGGCTTGTTGCTTGGATGGGGATGGGTTGGACAAATATTTTTGTTGGTGGGTTGGTTTTGACATGGACCTGCCAAGTATGGGCCAGTAGGCCTGTTGCAGTGTTCCTCCTTTCTTATGTTCTTATAAGGAGAGACCGTTTCATTTAAGAGGAGCAAGATCAAGTGGACACAGCTGGAAGCTAAAGACACATGATCTATAGGAATGTAAGCAAGCGTTGTTTAAGTCTCCGGGTTGTTGATAATGACCCAAGAGGCCAGAGGTCAGTGATGACGATAAAAATACTTTACAAGACGGAGCCAGGAAAAGCAACTCGGTGAGCACACACACATACAAACATAAATACACACACATACACACAGCTTGAGGAAGGGCAAAGAAGACCGTAAACGGAGTACAGGCTCAGGGGGCGAATGCTGTAAACCTCACTCAAGGAGGACCTTAGGGTGAGTATCATACCGAGAGCATCTCCTCAGGAGCACATCAACCAAATAACTGCTGCATCATATGGGCGCCTGGCAAACCTAAGAATAGCTTTCCGACATCTAAGTAAGAATTCAATCACGACACTGTACACCGTGTACGTCAGGCCCACACTAGAGCATGCAGCACCAGTATGGAACCCCCACCTGGTCAAACATATCAAGAAATTGGAGAAAGTGCAGAGGTTTGCAACAAGACTAGTCACGGAGGTAAGGGTTATGTCCTACGAGGAGAGGTTAAGAGAACTCAACCTGATGACACTAGAGGACAGGAGAACTAGGTGAGATATGATAGCAAAGTACAAAATACTGAGAAGAATTGAGAAGGTGAATAGGGACAGAAAGTATTTTAGATGGGACACAGGAACAAGTAGTCACAACTGTTGAAGACTCAGACAAGTCACAGGGATGTTAGGAAGTATTTCTTCAGGCTTAGAGTAATCAGGAAGTGGAACAAACTGGAATGTGAAGTGGTAGAGGCGGGATCCATACATAGCTTTAAGATGAGGTAAGATGAAGGTTCTAAGAGCCAGGAGAGAGAGGATCTAGTAGCGACCAGTGAAGAAGCGGGGCCAAGAGCTGTGACTCGACCCTTTGCAACCACATTTATATATATATATATATATATATATATATATATATATATATATATACAGGAGAGGGCACACACACACACACACACACACCTGACGACACTGGAGGACAGGAGAGATAGGGGGGACATGATAACGACATATAAAATACTGAGAGGAATTGACAAGGTTGACAGAGACAGAATGTTCCAGAGATGGGACACAGCAACAAGGGGACACAGTTGGAAGTTGAAGACTCAGATGAATCACAGGGATGTTAGGAAATATTTCTTCAGTCACAGAGTAGTCGGGAAGTGGAATAGCTTGGGAAGCGATGTAGTGGAGGCAGGTTCCATACACAGCTTTAAGAAGAGGTATGATAAAGCTCATGGCGCAGGGAGAGTGACCCAGTAGCGGCCAGTGAAGAGGCGGGGCCAGGAGCTATGTATCGACCCCTGCAACCACAACTAGGTGAGTACAACTAGGTGAGTACACAAACAAACACACACACAACACAAATGCAGTCATGAAGATCGGTTAAGGGCAAAGAAGACCGCAGACAGAGTATAGTCTAGGTGGCCAAAGACTGCAAACCTCACTCAAGGAAAAGATCTTGGGGTGAGTATAATACCGAGCACATCTCCTGAGGCACACATCAATCAGATAACTGCTGCAGCATACGGGAGGCTGGCAAACCTAAGAATAGCGTTCCAATACCTCACTAAGGAATCGTTCAAGACTCTGTACACCATATACGTCAGGCCCATACTGGAGTATGCAGCACCAGTTTGGAACCCACACCTGGTCAAGCACGTCGGGAAATTAGAGAAAGTGCAAAGGTTTGAAACAAGACTAGTCCCAGAGCTAAGGGGATTGTCCTACGCAAAAAGGTTAAGGGAAATCGGCCTGACGACACTAGAGGACAGGAGGGTTAGGGGAGACATGATAACGACATATAAAATACTGCGAGGAATAGATAAGGTGGACAGAGACAAGATGTTCCAGAGAGGGGACACAGAAACAAGGGGTCACAATTGGAAGTTGAAGACTCCTATGAGTCAAAGGGATGTTAGGAAGTATTTCTTCAGTCATAGAGTTGTCAGGAAGTGGAATAGCCTAGAAAGCGACGTAGTGGAGGCAGAAACCATACATAGTTTTAAGACAAGGTTTGATAAAGCTCATGGAGCAGGGAGAGAGAGGACCTAGTAGCAATCAGTGAAGAGGCGGGGCCAGGAGCTATGAATCGACCCCTGCAACCACAAATAGGTGAGTACAAATAGATGAGTACACACACACACAAACACACACACACACACACACACACACACACACACACACACACACACAAACAAACACACACACAGTGAAGAGGCGGGGCCAGGATTTATGAATCGACCCCTGCAACCACAACTAGGTGAGTACACACACACACAATCAGTGAAGAGGCGGGGCCAGGAGCTATGACTCGACCCCTGCAATCACAAATAGGTGAGTAAAAATAGGTGAGTACACACGAAAATTTTACAGGCCACTTGGCTTTTTATCTCATCTTGGATCTTATACAAGCATCTTGGATCTTATACAAGCATCTTGGATCTTATACAAGCATCTTGGATCTTATACAATCTGGATCTTATACAAGCATCTTGGATCTTATACAAGCATCTTGGATCTTATACAAGCATCTTGGATATTATACAAGCATCTTGGATCTTATACAAGCATCTTGGAGCTTATACAAGCATCTTGGAGCTTATACAAGCATCTTGGATCTTATACAAGCATCTTGGATCTTATACAAGCATCTTGGATCTTATACAAGCATCTTGGATCTTATACAAGCATCTTGGATCTTATACAAGCATCTTGGATCTTATACAAGCATCTTGGATCTTATACAAGCATCTTGGATCTTATACAAGCATCTTGTTAGATAACATTAATGGCGTCTCTTTTACTTTCACCCCCTGCCCTAATTCTTCTAATGTTCACCCTCCTGCTCCTTTAATCTCCCCCCCCTTACTCCCCACATAGTAATAAAGGGGTAATATATCCCCACCATCTTCCATTACATATTTACTATCAAACTTATCAGTGAGTTAATATTCCCAGCTGCTGTGAGGGAGGGAGGGAGCGAGGGAGGGAGGGGATGGGAGGGAAGGAATGGAAGGAGGGAGGGAGCGAGGGTGGGAGGTGATGGGAGGGATGGAATGGAAGGAGGGAGGGGAGTGTGAGGGAGGGGCAGGGAAAAGTGAGGAAGAGGTTTAAAAAGAGAGAGTCTACCTACCTGGAGAAAAAGAATATGAAGAAGGGAAAAGGAAGAGAATTGGAAAAATAAGGATAAGAATACGCAGAATAAAAATATAGGAGCGAATCAAAGGAATAATATTAACGTAAACAAAGACAAAAACAAACGAGAATAATAAAAACAAGGATAATGTGAAGGATAAAGGTAAGAATAGGAAGAATAAGGATAAGAATAAGAAAAAGAATGTAGAGCGAGAGAGGGAAGTGAGAGATATGAATAAAAAAGGAGAGGGACTTTCAGACAATAGGGAGAAAAAAAAAGAGATGGAGGGCGAGGGAAGCAGAGAAAGCAATAAAGAGGGAGGAAGGGAAGGAGGAAGAGAGGGAGGGAAAGAAAGAGGGCGAGAGGAAGAGAGGAAGTTAAAGAAAGAGGGCGAGAGGAAGAGAGGGAGGGAGGTATATGGGAAAGATCAGATAGGAGAGGATTTTAGAGTCCTCACCAAAAGCACTAGTTGCAGAGTACTATGTACTATTATCTAGTGTAATGACTATCCTGCATTATCTATGTGTTGGAAGCACAGACTAGTAAAGCAGAAGGCTCTCTTGTTACTATTTTAACTAACTGGTGTTACTTACATAGCTGTGTGTACCAGTACTCCCAGTTCCTGTTACTGTGACTAACACTACTGTCTACTACTACTATTACTACCACTACTACTTCTACCACTACTACTACTATCTACTACTGTCAACCTGGTGGCCACGTTGTCAACATCGTCTGGATGTAATTGATTAACAAAGATCAGGAATCCGCTGATTTTAATTTGCCCTGCACGAAGCAGCACCTTGATGCCTCCTGTGCTTCTCCAGGAAGTTCTTAAATGAGGGAGGGGGAGGAGGAAGGAAGGAAGGAAGGGAAGGGGAGAAAGGAAGGGAAGGCAGGAAGGAAGGAAAGGAAAGAAGGAAGGAAGGCAGATAGGAAGGAAGGAATGAAGGAAAAGAAGGAAGGCAGAAAGGAAGGAAGGAAGGGAAGGGAGGAAGGCAGAAAGGAAGGAAGGGAGTAAGGAAGGAAGGAAAGGAAGGAAGGACGGAAGGGAAGTGAGGAAGGCATACGGAAGGCAGAAAGGGAGGAAAGAAGGAAGGAAGGAAAGGAAGGAAGGAAGGAAAGAAAGGAAGGAAGGAAAGGAAGGAAGGAAGGAAGGAAGGAAGGAGTAACAATAAGAGGCCTACTAGCTCACAGGTTACCACATATATTTTCCCACCCGGAATTAACGTCCGTTAAACAAACACAATCTAGCAAATTGGGAGCTAATGTCAGCACCTCCTTCAGGGGAGAGGGATAGGGACGGGGAGGCGAGGGGGAGAAACATGGGGAGGGGAGAAAGACGGGTAGAGAAAGCGGAAGAGGGGAGAGAAAGAGGGAAGAGGACAAAGAGTGGAAAATATTAATTTGAGCGATTCAACCCACTCATCGCTTGCAGTAACAACATCATAAAAACATCAATAAAAGCATCAATAACTGCATCAGATAACAGCATCAATAACATCGATAAAAGCATCAACAACAACATCGATAAAAGCATCAATAACAACAATAAAAGCATCAATAACTGCATCAGTAACAGCATCAATAACATCATTAAAAGCATCAATAACAATAAAAATATAAATAACAGCATCAATAACAACATCGATAAAAGCATCAACAATAAAAACATCAATAACAGCATCAATAACAACATCGATAAAAGCATCAATAACAACAATAAAAGCATCAATAACTGGATCAGTAACAGCATCAATAACATCGATAAAAGCATCAACAACAATAAAAACATCAATAACATCGATAAAAGTATCAACAACAATAAAAACATCAATAACACCATCGATGAAAGCATCAACAATAAAAACATCAATAACAGCATCAATAACAACATCGATGAAAGCATCAATAACAACAATGAAAGAATCAATAACAGAATTAACAACATCAATAAAATCATCAATAATAACAATAAAAGCATCAATAACATCGATAAAAACATCAATAAAACAATAAGAACATCGATAAAAGCATCAATAATATCAATAAAAGCATCAATAACAACATCGATAAAAGCATCAATAACAACATTTAATAACCTCAATAACAAAAATGACAACCTCAATAATAAAAAGACAACCTCAATAACAATAACAGCATAGATAAAAACATCAATAACAACCTTAATAACATTGATAAAACATCAATAACATTATCAATAATTACCTCAATAACATTGATAAAACATCAGTAACAACATCAATAAAACATCAATAATAACAGCAATAACATCAACAACAACAATCATAAAAACATCAATAAAACTATCAATAACAGCACGAATAACAAAAAATCAACATCAATACCATCAATAACAACATCAATAGCGCCAATAACATGAATATCATCAATAACAGCTGAATATCAATAAAAACACTAATAACATCAATAACACATTAATAATATCAATAAAAACATCAATAGTAACAAATAAAAGCATCAATACCAATAAAAGCATCAATAATAGCAATAAAAAACATCAACATCAATAATATCAATAACAATATCAACATCAATAAAAACACCAAAAAACATCAACAATAACATCAATAAAAGCATCAATATCAATAAAAACATCGATAACGTTAATAAAAACATCGATAACATCAGTGAAAGCATCAATAACATCAATAAAACAGCAACATCAACAATAGCATCAATATCAATAAAAACATCGATAACATCAATGAAAGCATCAATAACATCAACAAAAACATCAATAACAACATAGTATGATGCCCCTGCCTGAGGTACTGTGTAGGCTGCTGCACACCTCTGCATCTGTGCAACACCTGTGTAACAACACCTGTGTAACGTAACACCTGTGTAACAACACCTGTGTAACACAACACCTGTGTAACATAACACCTGTGTAACACAACACCTGTGTAACACAACACCTGTGTAACACAACACCTGTGAATCATAACACCTGTGTAACATAACACATGTGTAACATAACACCTGTGTAACATAACACCTGTGTAACGTAGCACCTATGTAACACAACACATGTGTAACACGACACCTGTGTAACATAACACTTGTGTAACGTAACACCTGTGTAACCTAACACTTGCGTAACATAACATCTGTTTAAAATAACTCTTGAGTAACATAATACTTGTGTAACGTAACACCTGTGTAACATAACATATGTGTAACATAACATCTGTGTAACATAACACCTGAGTAACATAATACTTGTGTAACGTAACAGCTGCGTAACCTAACATCTGTGTAACAACACCTGTGTAACATAACACATGTAACTTAACACCTGTGTAATTCCGTTCCACACGCAGATCTCTCATCGTAAATGATTTACGGTACCAACTGTCTCACGTAAACGATTTACAGACTACCAGTCTTGCACGTAAATGATTTACAGACTATCAGTCTCGCACGTAAATGATTTACAGACTAACAGTCTCCCTCGTAAACGATTTACAGACTACCAGTCTCCCTCATAAACGATTTACAGACTACCAGTCTTGCACGTAAATGATTTACAGACTAACAGTCTCCTCGTAAATGATTTACAGACTACCAGTCTCACACGTAAATGATTTACAGACTACCAGTCTCCCTCGTAAATGATTTACAGACTACCAGTCTCCCTCGTAAATGATTTACAGACTAATACCAAGTAAATGATTTACAGTTCCAACAGTCTTCCACGTAAATTATTAACAAACTACAATTCGCAGGATCAGAAAATTTCTTCTCACTAGAAAATCAACAAATTATCATTTTTCATCAGAAATATCAAGACTTAATAAAATATATATTATATATATATATATATATATATATATATATATATATATATATATCAATAACTACACTGCACTAGCCAGGGTCGAACCCATGATGATTTGGCCCGCCTCATGGTGAGCGAAAACACATGACGCTCTAGTCCACTGAACCACACAATCCTTTACCCAAGGACATACGGTGGTGTGGACGCCTCTAAACTAATTTCATTCTCCTCCCTGTTTGGTGTACTAGTTCAGTGTAGTTATTGATCAATACCACTCGTTCATATATTAATATATATATATATATATATATATATATATATATATATATATATATATATATATATATATATATATATAGTATCGCTGGAGGGAGGAAAAGAGAGAAAAAGAGGGAGGAAAAGAGAGAAAAGAAGAGAAGGGGAAAAGAGGTGGGAAGGAAAAAAAGAGGAGAATGAAGAAAGAGAGGAAAAGGAGAGGGAAGGAGGAGTAGGAACAAGTTTTCAAAGAGCAGTGAAATGGAGAGAAAATAAGAGAGAATGCAGAAAGAGGAAGGGAGAAGAGAGGGGAGGAGGAGGAAGTGGGGAGGGTAAGAGAGGGAGGCAGGATAAGAGTAAGAGAGGGATAAGAGAGGGAGGCAGGTAAGAGGGGAGGGTAAGAGAGGGGAGGCAGGTAAGAGGGGAGAGACAAGAGACTGATACAAGATAATAAAGAGTTGATTAAATCACAGGAAATCGATGAGACGAGACAACAACATAACACCACATAATTACTAACATCCACAACATAACACCACATAATTACTAACATCCACAACATAACACCACATAATTACTAACATCCACAACATAACACCACATAATTACTAACATCCACAACATAACACCACATAATTACTAACATCCACAACATAACACCACATAATTACTAACATCCACAACATAACACCACATAATTACTAACATCCACAACATAACACCACATAATTACTAACATCCACAACATAACACCACATAATTACTAACATCCACAACATAACACCACATAATTACTAACATCCACAACATAACACCACATAATTACTAACATCCACAACATAACACCACATAATTACTAACATCCACAACATAACACCACATAATTACTAACATCCACAACATAACACCACATAATTACTAACATCCACAACATAACACCACATAATTACTAACATCCACAACATAACACCACATAATTACTAACATCAACAGCAACGTACACAACACAACATACAGGATATAACATACACAACAACATACACGGCACAACATACACGACACAACATACAGAACACAACATACAGAACAAATAACACACACAACATACAATACCAACATCAGCAGCAACATACGACTCTACATACAGGACATAACATACACAACAACATACACGACACAACATACAGGACATAACATACACAACAACATACACGACTCAACATACAGGATATAACATACACAACAACATACACGGCACAACAACATACACGACATAACATACACAACAACATACACTATACAACATACACAACAACATACACTATACAACATACACTATACAACATATACAACAACATACAGAGCACAACATACCAACAACATACACGATACAACATACACAACAACATACAGAACACAACATACAGGACACAACATCCAAAAAAACATACACGACATAACATACACAACAACATACACGACATAACATACACAACATACACGATACAACATACACAATAACATCCACAACAACATACACAACAGCATACACGACATAACATACACGATACAACATACACAATAACATCCACAACAACATACACAACAGCATACAGAACTCAGCAACATACACGACACAACATCCACAAGAACAACATACACACACAACATCCATGTAAGATACATCTTGGGACACATGAATGACACATGAATGACAAAAACCAGAACAAAACACATGGCTAAACTGGCAAGACAAAAATTTATCATTTTCCTTGTTTTTTCTTGATTTTCCTTACAAATAAGATTTTTTCCCCCGATCTGTTTTACACGGATTTTGAAGCTGTATTATCTGCACCCCAGACTCTCTCTCTCCCTCTCTCTCTCTCTCTCTCTCTCTCTCTCTCTCTCTCTCTCTCTCTCTCTCTATCCTGTAAATAAACTAAGGTAGGATAAACGATCTTATCCTGTAAATTTAAGGGTGTAAAATATACAATATAGAAAAATCTATCCTCAGTTTTATTTACAACGTAAACGTAAGATAAGAGTGGTGGGAGAGGGAGGTGTGAAGGGGAGAGGGGAGGAGTGGTGGAGTGAGGGGAGAGACGGGAGAGGGTGATGGGGGAGAGGACAAGGGTGGGGTGTGTAGGGGAGAGGGCAAGGGTAAGAGGGGGGCCAAAGTTGTGCCTCAAGGGGAAAGTGGATTTTGGGGTCCTGTGTTAATCTAATTGTTTTCTCATCAGCCAGAGCCAATGACTGACCCCCCTCCAGTTCCCCCCTCCCCGGAACCCCTCCCCCGACCTTGTTTGTCTGCCATGAGCGAGAGGTCACCTGGGGGGGGGGGTGTCCTGTGGGAGTCACCAGGGAAGGGGGACCAGCAGGAGTCATCAGGGGTGGGGGACCTGTAGGAGTCATCAGGGGAGGGGGACCAGTAGGAGTCATCAGGGGAGGGAAATCTGTAGGGGTCACCAGGGAGGGGGACCAATAGGAGTCACCAAGGGAGGGGGACCTGTAGGAGTCATCAGGGAAGGGGGACCTGTAGGAGGTAGGAGTCACCAGGGAGGGGATCTGTAGGGGTCACCAGGGGAGGGGGACCAATAGGAGTCACCAAGGGAGGGGGACCTGTGGTGACCTGCCAACAGTACCATCATCTCTGGTCATCCACTCTGATATTTCGGTCTTTACGTCAGCCGTCATCAGAAACGTAAAAATACTTTGTTAAAGTGCAAAGAAATATCACTAAAACATACTGGAAAAATACATTATACAGAGAGAGAGAGTAAAGGGTACTCAAGATTGATGACGAACATCGACTCAGGCCGAGGATGATTACAAACTCCTTATTACACTTCTTTGTATTGACTGATGACCACTGGTCGAAACGTTTCTCAAAAGATCCCATTTCATGTGTCTAATTTACAACTTGTAGTTTCGAACCATTCATCACATTCCGTATGAGGCACAAGTGCGCTCACACCTTGAGTATGCTCCACTTTCTTGGATTGCCTGACCTCCGTCTCATCTACGACTTCTTGACAAAATAGAGAACAGAGCAAGACGACTCAGCTCTCGCCTGGACCCAGCCTGGATAGATCTGTTATTTCAGCAGAGCCTTCAATATAGGAGGGATGTGGGTGGCCTTACTGTTATGTACAAAGCCAATATTGTCAAGGTACTACACTTGTCTCCACTCCGAAGAGAGCGAGAAGTGAGCTTCTGCACCACAAGACGGGCAGCCAGCAGCAACTACACTCTGACTGTAACCTTCTCCAGAACATCATTTCATCTGAGATCATTTATTCCAGGATGACTCGATTCTGGAACATGTTCGTCCAGAATAACGACATCAACGAATTAAAATCAGCTGACCAAATGAAACTGCTGGCCCACAGATGGCTCCAATATCATCCTGTTCCCTATTTGTATGTCTCATAACAATAAAAAGGCTTTTAAATGTGCTGATGTAGGTAACAGCTCTTAGTTTGTAAGTAAAGTTAGGAACCTTAACTTAACCTTATAAAGCCCTGTGTAAGAGAGAGAGAGAGAAGTGTGCCACTTTTACACGTGTAAGAGACCATCCTGGAAGATGGTTAATTTCCAGGTGACGGTGAGAGCAGCTGTGCTGGAAGGAAAGTTTTGAAGGTGTGGTAGCTACTGATCCCACAGTGTACCTGTATACCTGGAGGGTGTTCCGGGGAAATCAACGCCCCCGCGGCCCGCTCCATGACCCGGCCTCGCAGTGGATCAGGGCCAGATCAACCAGGTTGTTACTACCGGCCGCACGTAAACCGACTTACGAGCCACAGCCCAGCTGGTCAGGTACTGACCTCAGGTGCCTGTCCAGCTCCCTCTTGAACCTACTTAAACTGTCAGTGTATCCAAGCCAGTTGAATGAGAAAATCTGGCCCACTGACTCCTCCTTCCCCACCTGCCCCCCACTGTGACAACAACCCTGCCCCCCACCACCAGCACCATGCTGGGTAAACAGAGTGATGGTGCTATTCAAGATGGAAGCCAAATAGACCTTTAACATCATGGAGGCAATTTACATCCAATATTCAAGCAGGAAAATTGAACTAAATCCGAGAACTGTTTGAAGTGGATTAGTGGATTGTGGGGTGATGCATGTTTGTAAGGTGGGAGGGAGGGGGTGGTGTTTGTAAGGTGGAGGGAGGGGGATGGTGTTTGTAAGGTGGGAGGGAGGGGGATGGTGTTTGTAAGGTGGGAGGGAGGGGATGGTGTTTGTAAGGTGGGAGGAGGGTGATGCATGTTTGTAAGGTGGGAGGGAGGAGGGTGGTGTTTGTAAGGTGGAGGGAGGGGATGGTGTTTGTAAGGTGGGAGGGAGGGTTTATGGTGTTTGTAAGGTGGGAGGGAGGGGTGGTGTTTGTAAGGTGGAGGGAGGGGATGGTGTTTGTAAGGTGGAGGAGGGATGGTGTTTGTAAGGTGGGAGGAGGGTGATGCATGTTTGTAAGGGTGGAGGGAGGGGTGATGCATGTTTGTAAGGTGGAGGGAGGGGGATGGAGTTTGTAAGGTGGGAGGGAGGGGATGGTGTTGTAAGGTGGGAGGGAGGATGGTGTTTGAAGGTGGGAGGAGGGGGATGGTGTTTGTAAGGTGGAGGGAGGGTGATGCTGTTTGTAGGTGGGAGGAGGGGATGCATGTTTGTAAGGTGGGAGGGAGGGGATGGTGTTTGTAAGGTGGAGGGAGGGGATGGTGTTTGTAAGGTGGAGGAGGGGATGGTGTTTGTAAGGTGGGAGGGAGGGGTGGTGTTTGTAAGGTGGGAGGGAGGGGGATGGTGTTTGTAAGGTGGGGGGGAGGGGGATGGTGTTTGTAAGGTAGGAGGGAGGGGGTGGTGTTTGTAGGTGAGGAGGGGGATGGTGTTTTAAGGTGGGAGGGAGGGATGGTGTTTGTAAGGTGGAGGGAGGGGTGGTGTTTGTAAGGTGGAGGGAGGGGTGGTGTTTGTAAGGTGGGAGGGAGGGGGTGGTGTTTGTGAGGTGGGAGGGGGATGGTGTTTGTAAGGTGGGAGGGAGGGGGTGGTGTTTGTAAGGTGGGAGGGAGGGATGGTGTTTGTAAGGTGGAGGGAGGATGGTGTTTGTAAGGTAGGAGGGAGGGGGTGGTGTTGTAAGGTGGGAGGGAGGGGATGGTGTTTGTAAGGTGGGAGGGAGGGGATGGTGTTTGTAAGGTGGGAGGAGAGGGGTGGTGTTTGTAAGGTGGGGGGAGGGTGGTGTTTGTAAGGTGGGAGGAGGGGTGGTGTTTGTGAGGTGGAGGGGGGGGATGGTGTTTGTAAGGTGGGAGGGAGGGGGTGGTGTTTGTAAGGTGGAGGGAGGGGATGGTGTTTGTAAGGTGGGAGGAGGGATGGTGTTTGTAAGGTGGAGGGAGGGATGGTGTTTGTAAGGTGGAGGGAAGGATGTGTTTGTAAGGTGGAGGAGGGGATGGTGTTTGTAAGGTGGAGGGAGGGGATGGTGTTTGTAAGGTGGAGGGAGGGATGGTGTTTGTAAGGTGGGAGGGAGGGGTGGTGTTGTAAGGTGGGAGGGAGGGTGGTGTTTGTAAGGTGGGAGGGAGGGTGGTGGTGTTTGAAGGTGGGAGGAGGGGGTGGTGTTTGTAAGGTGGGAGGGAGGGGTGGTGTTTGTAAGGTGGAGGGAGGGGGTGGTGTTTGTAAGGTGGAGGGAGGGGGGTGGTGTTTGTAAGGTGGGAGGGAGGGGTGGTGTTTGTAAGGTGGGAGGGAGGGGGATGGTGTTTGTAAGGTGGGAGGGAGGGGATGGTGTTTGTAAGGTGGGAGGGAGGGGGATGGTGTTTGTAAGGTGGAGGAGGTGGATGGTGTTTGTAAGGTGGAGGGAGGGGATGGTGTTTGTAAGGTGGGAGGGAGGGGGATGGTGTTTGTAAGGTGGGAGGGAGGGATGGTGTTTGTAAGGTGGGAGGGAGGGGATGGTGTTTGTAAGGTGGAGGGAGGGGATGGTGTTTGTAAGGTGGGAGGGAGGGGATGGTGTTTGTAAGGTGGAGGGAGGGGATGGTGTTTGTAAGGTGGGAGGGAGGGGGATGGTGTTTGAAAGAGAGAGATGAAAGGGAAGCAAGTATGGGAAAATGAGAGGGAGGAAAGAAGAAAGAGAGAAGAGACATAGAGAGATGGAGTGGGGAGAACGAAAGAGAGAAGAGACATAGAGAGATGGAGTGGGGAGAACGAAAGAGAGAAGAGACATAGAGAGATGGAGTGGGGAGGAAGAATAAGTAAGTTTATTTAGATACAGGAACACATAAGTACAGTTATCATACATGGTTGAACATATGTGGAAAGAGAGAAAGAGAGAGAGAGAGAGAGCGAGAGAAAAAAAGGTAGAATGTGTGGAAGAGGAAAGGAAGAGTGGATTAGCACCGAGGATAAAGATGGATAAAGAGGGATAGGGATGATGGATGCCTGAATGGAGAGTAATATAACCTTCTTCCAGCCTAGGTTGAGGTTAGGCTAGGTTAGGTAAGGCTAGGTTAGGTTACGTTACGAGAGGCTAGGCTAGGTTAGGTAAGGTTAGGTTAGGTAAGATAAGGCTAGGTTAAGTTAGGTTAGGTTAGGCTAGGTTACGTTACGTTAGGCTAGGTTCGGTTAAGTTAGGTTAGATAAGACTGCGTCATATTAAGAAGCACAAACAACGACTGCCTCACATTAACAAGCACAAGCAACGACTGCCTCACATTAACAAGCACCAGCAACGACTGCATGACATTAACAAGCACCAGCAACGACTGCATGACATTAACAAGCACCAGCAACGACTGCATGACATTAACAAGCACCAGCAACGACTGCATGACATTAACAAGCACCAGCAACGACTGCATGACATTAACAAGCACCAGCAACGACTGCATGACATTAACAAGCACCAGCAACGACTGCATGACATTAACAAGCACCAGCAACGACTGCATGACATTAAGAAGCACCAGCAACGACTGCATGACATTAAGAAGCACCAGCAACGACTGCATGACATTAAGAAGCACCAGCAACGACTGCATGACATTAAGAAGCACCAGCAACGACTGCATGACATTAAAAGCACCAGCAACGACTGCATGACATTAACAAGCACCAGCAACGACTGCATGACATTAACAAGCACCAGCAACGACTGCATGACATTAACAAGCACCAGCAACGACTGCATGACATTAACAAGCACCAGCAACGACTGCATGACATTAACAAGCACCAGCAACGACTGCATGACATTAACAAGCACCAGCAACGACTGCATGACATTAACAAGCACCAGCAACGACTGCATGACATTAACAAGCACCAGCAACGACTGCATGACATTAACAAGCACCAGCAACGATTGCATGACATTAACAAGCACCAGCAACGACTGCATGACATTAACAAGC
Source organism: Cherax destructor (assembly GCA_009830355.1). Classification (NCBI taxonomy): domain Eukaryota; kingdom Metazoa; phylum Arthropoda; class Malacostraca; order Decapoda; family Parastacidae; genus Cherax; species Cherax destructor. Next base: position 103,072 of record WNWK01003083.1, on the reverse strand, counting down.
ACCAGCAACGACTGCATGACATTAACAAGCACCAGCAACGACTGCATGACATTAACAAGCACCAGCAACGACTGCATGACATTAACAAGCACCAGCAACGACTGCATGACATTAACAAGCACCAGCAACGACTGCATGACATTAAGAAGCACCAGCAACGACTGCATGACATTAACAAGCACCAGCAACGACTGCATGTCATTAGCAAGCACCAGCAACGACTGCATGACATTAACAAGCACCAGCAACGACTGCATGACATTAACAAGCACCAGCAACGACTGCATGACATTAACAAGCACCAGCAACGACTGCATGACATTAACAAGCACCAGCAACGACTGCATGACATTAACAAGCACCAGCAACGACTTCATGACATTAACAAGCACCAGCAACGACTGCATGACATTAACAAGCACCAGCAAGGACTGCATGACATCAGCAACATGCTCGCCCATACTCAGCCCTGACAAACACCCTCGTGACTCCCAGCGAACACACGTACAAACGAGGGTCATTACCGCTCTTATGCCACGCTAATCACCTCTCATTACCATCATTTTTAAACCGCTCATACATCACACAGAGGAAGGTCTAAGGCACATTACTTTGATTACACTTCTTTGAAGGGAAGACTCGACTACAAAGAAGTTATCTATGTGATGGTCTTGTTTGAGTGGTTCCCTGGACCACAGACAGACAAGAAGCTCTCATCAATGTTAATGACGCTATTTAAGTCATACCTTGAAGGATCTCAAGCCATTAATCCCAGGGGTTAATCCCAGGGTCACAGGAGTTAATCAAAGTGGTTAAACCCAGGGGTTAATCACTGGATTACAGGAGTTAATCAGTTTGGTTAATCATATGGGCTAATCCCAAGGGTTAATCATAGGATCACGGGAGTTAATCAAAGTGGTTAAACTCAGTCGTTAATCACAGGGGTTAATCAAAGGAGTTAATCACAGTGGGTTAATCACAGAGGTTACTCATAAGGGTTGTTGATCACAGGGGGTTATTAATCACAGGGATAATTAGTCACAAGTATTATTAATCACAGGAGGCTATTAACCTAAGAAAATCAAGTAGAGATCCTTCCCGTCCTGGTCACCAAAATGTGACTTACAGCACCTGACTCACCCACAGGTATATACTTCCCACTGACCCACAGGTACATACTTCCCACTGACCCACAGGTACATACTTCCCACTGACCCACAGGTACATACTTCCTACTAAGTGTACATAGGCAGCAGCTGTAAAGTGAATTACCCAGACGCCTTGCCCCAGCCGGGGATTTAACCGATTTTCGGTTATAAGCCGACCACTAGTTTTAGGCTGATAACCGTGTTGTAAAAGCAGTAATTACTTTATATTTTAAGTGTGTGTTAGTGTGTTAGTGTGTTAGTGTTAGTGTGTGTGTGTGTGTGTGTGTAGTGTTAGTGTGTGTGTGTGTGTGTGAATCACGGGGCAACCTGTTTTTTTTTTCATTTTAATAAACTTTCTTCCAAAGGTCTGACAGATATAATAAATTATTACACTGATATTAAATTATTTATGAAGTGATGAATTTTTTCCCCAAAATCCATTTTCGTGATTTATTCTGTGCAGACACTGAGGCATTAATGTTACGTGCTCGTGCACACTGCGTGCACACTGCGTGCACACTGCGTGCACACTGCGTGCACACTGCGTGCACGCCAGAGAAATCATCTATTGGTGGTGTACAACCCTAGATCGTGCGGTGACTCTCAGAGGTGCTGTGGCATTCTGAATTATCAGGGAGGAGTTGAGGGGTCGGGTCTGGTAGTTTGTCAGGGAGGAGTTGAGGGTAGGATCTGATAGCTTGTCAGGGAGGAGTTGAGGGTAGGATCTGATAGCTTGTCAGGGAGGAGTTGAGGGTAGGATCTGATAGCTTGTCAGGGAGGAGTTGAGGGTAGGATCTGATAGCTTGTTAGGGAGGAGTTGAGGGTAGGATCTGATAGCTTGTCAGGGAGGAGTTGAGGGTAGGATCTGATAGCTTGTTAGGAAGCTGAGGGTAGGATCTGATAGCTTGTCAGGGAGGAGTTGAGGGTAGGATCTGATAGCTTGTCAGGGAGGAGTTGAGGGTAGGATCTGATAGCTTGTTAGGAAGCTGAGGGTAGGATCTGATAACTTGTCAGGGAGGAGTTGAGAGTAGGATCTGATAGCTTGTTAGGGAGGAGTTGAGGGTAGGATCTGATAGCTTGTCAGGGAGGAGTTGAGGATAGGATCTGATAGCTTGTCAGGGAGGAGTTGAGGGTAGGATCTGATAGCTTGTCAGGGAGGAGTTGAGGGTAGGATCTGATAGCTTGTTAGGAAGCTGAGGGTAGGATCTGATAACTTGTCAGGGAGGAGTTGAGGGTAGGATCTGATAGCTTGTCAGGGAGGAGTTGAGAGTAGGATTTGATAGCTTGTCAGGGAGGAGTTGAGGGTAGGATCTGATAGCTTCTAGGTAACTACTCCAGATACATTTACACTAAACTTAAACGATAAATTATGAAATTAATGCGAACCAGAAAACTTACCTAACCTTATTATAAAAGTGCAATTTAATTTAGCTTAATCCAACTAAATATATTTTAGATCAGCTTACAATAATTTATTATTGTCACCGTACCTTGGTGGGAGACGGCCGATGAGTTAAAAAATATATATTGATCGTAATAACACGACTGTGAACAAACCAAGGAACAGGTGGGATTTAAACCCATGGGTAGTAAGTCGTAAAACTTCAGGCCAGTGGTCGCAGTGGTGGCCCATGCTAACCTCTCTATGGTGTATAGAAATATACCTAGCTGGATGAATCTTATTGTAGCCAGGTGGCCCAGTGGCTGACGCACTGGCCTGGAGTTGAACGACTCGCACCATGGATTCAAACCCTACCCGTTCCGTGGTCTGTATAATGATATTTATTCCTTTATTTATATTATCAAGAGTTGCCGTGTAAGGGTTCTACCCGGGTATCACATCCAATCTTTCAGTCGTTATATTAAACCTCTTTGAAAACAATTAGAACTCCTGAGCGTAGCCGCTCTGGCTGGAAAACAAATTAGACTGCACACTGAGACAGTAGCGAGGACCAAGTCTGCAACTTCCACCAATATCAATTACTAACTTTGTAAGCTTATTTGTAATCTTACAAGCGTTCCCTTATCTCCTTAACCCGCACACTGAATCTTTTACGAATCTGAAGATCGCACTAATCATTTACAAATTTGAAGAACACACTAATCATTTACGAATCTGAAGATCACACTAATAATCGATAAATTTTTAAGATCACACATTCATGAATTTGTTTCACAAAAGTGTTATAAACAGCTGAAGTTGGTTAAGAAGTGCAGTCGTACCATAGATCAGTTCCTAACCTGGAGCTCTCTAACCTGGTGCTCTCTAACCTTGAGCTCTCTAAACTGGTGCTCTCTAACCTGGAGCTCTCTAACCTGGTGCTCTCTAACCTGGAGCTCACTAACCTGGTGCTCTCTAACCTGTCCTACCACCTATCAGTGTACCACCCACCGAACTCACCTATCAGTGTACCACCCACCACACTCACCTATCAGTGTACCACCCACCACACTCACCTATCAGTGTACCACCCACCACACTCACCTATCAGTGTACCACCCACCACACTCACCTATCAGTGTACCACCCACCACACTCACCTATCAGTGTACCACCACCACACTCACCTATCAGTGTACCACCCACCCACTCACCTATCAGTGTACCACCCACCACACTCACCTATCAGTGTACCACCCACCACACTCACCTATCAGTGTACCACCACCACACTCACCAATCAGTGTACCACCCACCACACTCACCTATCAGTGTACCACCCACCACACTCACCTATCAGTGTACCACCCACCACACTCACCTATCAGTGTACCACCCACCACACTCACCTATCAGTGTACCACCCACCACACTCACCTATCAGTGTACCACCCACCACTCACCTATCAGTGTACCACCCACCACACTACCTATCAGTGTACCACCACCACACTCACCTATCAGTGTACCACCCACCACACTCACCTATAGTGTACCACCACCACACAGTGTACACCACACTCACCTATCAGTGTACCACCCACCACACTCACCTATCAGTGTACCACCCCAACTCACCTATCAGTGTACCACCCACCACACTCACCTATCAGTGTACCACCCACCACACTCACCTATCAGTGTACCACCCACCACACTCACCTATCAGTGTACCACCCACCACACTCACCTATCAGTGTACCACCCACCACACTCACCTATCAGTGTACCACCACCACACTCACCTATCAGTGTACACCCACCACACTCACCTATCAGTGTACCACCCACCACACTCACCTATCAGTGTACCACCCACACACTCACCTATCAGTACCACACCACTACGTCCACCACAACTCACATCGTTCACCACCACTCTATCAGTACCACACCCTCACTATCAGTCCACCACCACACTCTATGCACCCACAACTCACATCGTACCACTCTATCAGTTCCACACTCACATCATCCACCCCCCTCACTATCAGTGTCCACACTCTATCACACCAACTCACTATCAGTGTACCACCTCACATCAGTGCCACCCACCTCACTATCATTACCACCACACTCACTATCAGTACCACCACCACTTCAGTGTACCACACCACACCTATCATGTCCACCCACACTCACTATCATGACCACCCACCACTCACCTATCAGTCCACCACCACTCACCTATCAGTGTACCACCACCACACTCACTATCAGTGTACCACCACCCACTCACCTATATGTACCACCCACCAACTCACCTATCAGTGTACCACCCACTCACCTATCATGTACCCACCACACTCACCTATATGTACCACCACCACTACCTATCAGTTCCACCACCACACTCACCTATAGTGTACCACCCACCACACTACCTATCATGTACCACCACCCATCACCTATCATGTCCACACCCACTCACCTATCATTCACCACACACTCACCTATCAGTGTACACACACACTCACCTATCAGTGCCACCCACCACACTCACTATCAGTGTACCACCACCACTCACTATCAGTGTAACACTCACTACACCACCACACACCATCAGTACCACACCACACTCACATCATGTACACCACCACACCATCAGTACACCACACTCCATCAGTGTCACCACACTCCCATCAGTGTACCACCACCCACCACTATCATGTACACCACACACTCACCATCAGTACACCCACCACTCACCTATCAGTCCACCACAACTCACCTATCAGTGTACCACCACCCTCACTATGTGTACCACCACACACTCACATCAGTGTACACACATCACATCAGTCACCCACAACTCACTATCATTCCACCACACACTCACCAGTGTAACCACACTCACCATCAGTACCACCACCACTATCAGTGTACCACCACACTCACTATCAGTGTACCACCCACCACACTCACCTTTGTACCACACCACACCACCTATCAGTGTACCACCCCACACTCACCTATCAGTACCACCACACACTCACCTATCATACCACCACTCACATCAGTACCACCACCACTCACTATCAGTACCACACAACTACTATCATGTACCACACACTCACCATTACCACCACCACCACTATCAGTGTAACCCACAATCACCTATATGTACCACCACACTCACCTATCAGTACACCCACACACTCCTATCAGTGTACCACCACATCACAGGTCACCCACCACACTCACCTATCAGTACCACCATCACATACACCCACCTCTATCAGTACCACCCCACTATAGTGTACCACCCACCAACTCACCATCAGTAACACCACACTCACTATCAGTGTACCACCCACGTACCACCACAACACTCACCTATCAGTTACACACCTACTCACCATCCACCACACTCACCTATCAGTGTACCCCCACCACACTCACCTATCAGTGTACCACCCACAACTCACCTATCAGTGTACCACCCACCATCACCCTATCAGTGTACCACCCACCACACTCACCCATCCACTCTACCACCCACCACACTCACCTATCAGTGTACCACCCCCACACTCACCTATCAGTGTACCCCCCACACTCCCCTAGTCCACCCACCACTCACCTATCAGTGTACCACCCAACACACTCACCTATCAGTGTACCACCCACCACACTCACCTATCAGTGTACCACCACCACACTCACCTATCAGTTACCACCCACCCACACTCACCTATCAGTGTACCACCACAAACCACCACACTCATCAGTGTACCACCCACCATCACCTCATCACACACCTATCAGTGTACCACCCACAACACTCACCTATCAGTGTACCATCCACCACACCACCTATCAGTGTACCACCCACCACACTCACCTATCAGTGTACCACTCACACACTCACCTATCAGTGTACCACCCCCCAAAAAAAAAAATTTTTTCACCTATCAGTGTACCACCCACCACACTCACCTATCAGTGTACCACCCACCACACTCACCTATCAGTGTACCACCCACCACACTCACCTATCAGTGTACCACCCACCACACTCACCTATCAGTGTACCACCCACAACACTCACCTATCAGTGTACCACCCACCACACTCACCTATCAGTGTACCACCCACCACACTCACCTATCAGTGTACCACCCACACACTCAACTATCAGTGTACCACCCACCACACTCACCTATCAGTGTACCACCCACCACACTCACCTATCAGTGTAGCACCCACCACACTCACCTATCAGTGTACCACCCACCACACTCACCTATCAGTGTACCACCCACCACACTCACCTATCAGTGTACCACCCACAACACTCACCTAACATCTAGGTAACTTAACTGCTACGTTAACACAACTGAATATATCCTCAATCCATTAATGAGCCGTCAGTGTTACCTCAGCTTCAGACTCAGTGTTATCTTCATCTTCAGGAGACGCACGTATCCTCAGCTTCAGGTAGCACGCATCTTATCACTCAGCCTTCAGTGTAGCCCAGCTTATCCTCACCTATCAGGTACACCCAGCTCTTATCCTCACTATCAGTGTACCACCCACGTATCCTCATCCTCAGGGACTCAGTGTATCCCTCATCTTCAGGACCAGTCACGTATCTCAGTCTTCAGAGACACAGCTTATCCTCACTTCAGGAGACTCAGTTATCCTCAGCTAGGAGACGCACGTACCTCATTTCAGGGATCAGTGTACTTCATCTCACACCACTCAGTTATCTCACCACAAACTCATTATCTGTACTATCAGAACAACTCACCTATCAGGGACTCAATTATCTCACTATCAGGTACTCATTACCACATCTCAGCATCAGTGTACCTCACTTCAGGAACTCGTTATCCTCAGTCTTGGAACGTCAGCTATCCTCAGTCTTCAGGAGACTCAGTTTACTTCAACTCAGAGCTGTTTTATCCTCATCTTCAGGAGACGTCAGTGTTATCTTCAGTCTTCAGGAGACGTCAGTTTTATCCTCAGTCTTCAGGAGACGTCAGTGTTATCCTCAGTCTTCAGGAGACGTCAGTGTTATCCTCAGTCTTCAGGAGACGTCAGTGTTATCCTCAGTCTTCAGGAGACGTCAGTTTATCCTCAGTCTTCAGGAGACGTCAGTGTTATCCTCAGTCTTCAGGAGACGTCAGTGTTATCTTCAGTCTTCAGGAGACGTCAGTGTTATCCTCAGTCTTCAGGAGACGTCAGTGTTATCCTCAGTCTTCAGGAGACGTCAGTGTTATCCTCAGTCTTCAGGAGACGTCAGTTTATCTCAGTCTTCAGAGACGTCAGTTTATCCTCAGTCTTCAGGAGACGTCAGTGTTATCCTCAGTCTTCAGGAGACGTCAGTTTTATCCTCAGTCTTCAGGAGACGTCAGTTTTATCCTCAGTCTTCAGGAGACGTCAGTGTTATCCTCAGTCTTCAGGAGACGTCAGTTTTATCCTCAGTCTTCAGGAGACGTCAGTGTTATCCTCAGTCTTCAGGAGACGTCAGTTTTATCTTCAGTCGTCAGGAGACGTCAGTTTTATCCTCAGTCTTCAGGAGACGTCAGTGTTATCTTCAGTCTTCAGGAGACGTCAGTTTTATCCTCAGTCTTCAGGAGACGTCAGTGTTATCCTCAGTCTTCAGGAGACGTCAGTGTTATCTTCAGTCTTCAGGAGACGTCAGTGTTATCCTCAGTCTTCAGGAGACGTCAGTTTTATCCTCAGTCTTCAGAAGACGTCAGTTGATGTATTACTGCAGCTGTCTGAAGTAGTCTCTTAGCCTGACATTACTGAAGATGGAGACTTCACCAGTAGAACGACCCACCCGGGTTTAGAGAGTCATTTAAATAGTACCTCTGTCATATCCCTGCTCACACATACAGCAGGCACTGTCAGATTCCTGCTCACACAGGCAGCAGGCACTGTCAGATTCCTGCTCACACAGGCAGCAGGCACTGTCAGATTCCTGCTCACACAGACAGCAGGCACTGTCAGATTCCTGCTCACACAGGCAGCAGGCACTGTCAGATCCCTGCTCACACAGACAGCAGGCACTGTCAGATCCCTGCTCACACAGACAGCAGGCACTGTCAGATTCCTGCTCACACAGACAGCAGGCACAGTCAGATCCCTGCTCACACAGGAAGCAGGCACTGTCAGATCCCTGCTCACACAGGCAGCAGGCACTGTCAGATCCCTGCTCACACAGACAGCAGGCACTGTCAGATTCCTGCTCACACAGACAGCAGGCACTGTCAGATTCCTGCTCACACAGACCTCAGGCACAGTCAGATCCCTGCTCACACAGACAGCAGGCACTGTCAAATTCCTGCTCACACAGACCTCAGGCACAGTCAGATCCCTGCTCACACAGACAGCAGGCACTGTCAGATTCCTGCTCACACAGACAGCAGGCACTGTCAGATTCCTGCTCACACAGACAGCAGGCACAGACAGATCCCTGCTCACACAGACAGCAGGCACAGTCAGATTCCTGCTCACACAGACAGCAGGCACTGTCAGATTCCTGCTCACACAGACAGCAGGGACAGACAGATCCCTGCTCACACAGACAGCAGGCACAGACAGATCCCTGCTCACACAGACAGCATGCACTGTCAGATCCCTGCTCACACAGACAGGACCAACTCTCAGATACCTTTCAACCTTGAGTCCAAAAACAGTAGCAGAAATCAGGTAATGGGCTCGGCAAACAGTCTGTCTATCAAGCAGTCAGTCTGTTTATCAAGTAGTCAGACTGTCCGTTAAGCAGTCAGTCTATATATTAAGCGGTCAGGCTATCTATCAAGCAGTCAGGCTATCTATCAAACAGTCAGGCTGTCTATCAAGCAGTCAAATTGTCTATCAAGCAGTCAGGCTATTTATCAAGCAGTCAGGCTGTCTATAAAGCAGTCAGGCTATCTATCAAGCAGTCAGGGTATCTATCAAGCAGTCAGGCTGTCTATCAAGCAGTCAGGCTGTCTATCAAGCAGTCAGGCTGTCTATCAAGCAGTCAGGCTATCTATCAAGCAGTCAGGCTGTCTATCAAGCAGTCAGGCTATCTATCAAGCAGTCAGGGTATCTATCAAGCAGTCAGGCTATCTATAAAGCAGTCAGGCTATCTATCAAGCATTCAGGCTGTCTATTAAGCAGTCAGGCTGTCTATTAAGCAGTCAGGCTGTCTATCATGCAGTCAGGCTCTCTATCATGCAGTCAGGCTGTCTATCAAAAAGTCAGGCTGTCTACCAAGCAGTCAGACTCTCCATAAAGCAGTCAGTCTGTCTATCAAGCAGTCAGGTTGTCTATCAAGGTGTAGAATTTCATAACAATGTTGATGGAGAATGGAAAGCCATGAAAACTGATCAAGCTCCTTGAATCAAGAGCCCTTCAGCAGCGTCGAAGTGCCTCTCCCTACCCCTCTCCCCCACCCCTTTCCCAGTGAAGGTAGGACATTTGTTATGGTGGTGCCTGTGTAGACGTTCTCACCTGTGTAATTAACCCTGGGAAGCAATTAACAGTTCCACCTGCAGGTGATCAACACAGTGACTGTTGACCCCAGCTGGCCCCAGGCTAGCCGCAGCTGGACTTAGGCTGGCCACTGCTGACCCCATGGTGGCCCCAGGGTGGCTCAAGCTGACTCCAGCTGGCCCCAGAGGCCCCAGGCTACCCCCAGTTTGCCCCAGCTGGCCATAAGCTGGCCTTTGGTGGCCCCAGGTTACCCCAAGTTGGCCCTAGTTAGCCCCAGGTTACCCCCAGTTGGCCATAAGCTGGCCCTTGCTGTCCCCAGGTTACCCCCAGTTGTCCCAAGCTGGACCCAGGCTACCCTCAATTGGCCCCAGCTGGCCACAGGCTACCCTCAGTTGGCCCCAGGCTACCCCAGTTGGCCATAAGCTGGCCCTTGCTGGCCCCAGGCTGGCCCAGGCTGGCCCAGGTTGACCCAGGTTGGTCCCAGCTTGGCCCAGGTTGGCCCCAGCTGGCCCCAGGCTGGCCCCAGCTGGCCCCAAGCTGGCCAGCTGCCCCAGGCAATCAAGTGCCATGAGAAAATGTGGAAGAGGAAAATATACGATCAAAAACAAGAGAAACGTGAAGAAGATAGAAATAAAGGAGCGTGAAAAACAAAAGATAGAAGAGAAAAATAAAGGAGTGAAGACAAAATAAATTAAGATGGAAGACAATGAAAAGTGAAAATGTAAAATGGTAGAAAAGTAAATATTAAATACAAGAAAAAGTGAAAACAAAATAAAGGTTAAAAAACTAAATAAGGAAAGATGCAAATAAAAGTCGACAAAGAAGATTTATTTAATAAAGATTACTACAAAAGTAAGTCTAAAAAAATATAAAGTTAAAAGAACTTTTATTACTGAGAAAATTGTGTGTGTGTGTGTACTCACGTAATTGTGACTGCAGGGGTCGAGTCATAGCTCCTGGCCCCGCCTGTTCACTGGTCACTGACCACCTCAAATACTTTTTCTTCAAGGTTGGTGGACTGACTACATCACCTTTATTTCACTACTACACTGCTGCCTCTCTATATGACTGAAGAAGCCTACTGTGTGGGCGAAACGTTTCGGAAGATACCCACCTGTTGCACATGTGTCTTATCAACTGTTTTATATATTAGTTATATTTTTTATTGTTTCCGGTGAAGATCTCAGAAATCTTCTCTGACAAACATCTTACTGTAGTGTTTAGTGACCTTACTGTAGTGTTTAGTGACCTTACTGTAGTGTTTAGTGACCTTACTGTAGTGTTTAGTGACCTTACTGTAGCGTTTAGTGACCTTACTGTAGTGTTTAGTGACCTTACTGTAGTGTTTAGTGACCTTACTGTAGCGTTTAGTGATCTTACTGTAGTGTTTAGTGACCTTACTGTAGTGTTTAGTGACCTTACTGTAGCGTTTAGTGATCTTACTGTAGTGTTTAGTGACCTTACTGTAGTGTTTAGTGACCTTACTGTAGCGTTTAGTGACCTTACTGTAGTGTTTAGTGATCTTACTGTAGTGTTTAGTGACCTTACTGTAGTGTTTAGTGACCTTACTGTAGTGTTTAGTGATCTTACTAAAGTGTTTAGTGATCTTACTAAAGTGTTTAGTGATCTTACTGAAGTGTTTAGTGATCTTACTGAAGTGTTTAGTGATCTTACTGAAGTGTTTAGTGATCTTACTGAAGTGTTTAGTGATCTTACTGAAGTGTTTAGTGATCTTACTGAAGTGTTTAGTGATCTTACTGAAGTGTTTAGTGATCTTACTGAAGTGTTTAGTGATCTTACTGAAGTGTTTAGTGATCTTACTGAAGTGTTTAGTGATCTTACTGAAGTGTTTAGTGATCTTACTGAAGTGTTTAGTGATCTTACTGAAGTGTTTAGTGATCTTACTAAAGTGTTTAGTGATCTTACTGAAGTGTTTAGTGATCTTACTGAAGTGTTTAGTGATCTTACTGAAGTGTTTAGTGATCTTACTGAAGTGTTTAGTGATCTTACTGAAGTGTTTAGTGATCTTACTAAAGTGTTTAGTGATCTTACTGAAGTGTTTAGTGATCTTATTGAAGTGTTTAGTTATCTTACTAAAGTGTTTAGTGATCTTACTGAAGTGTTTAGTGATCTTACTGAAGTGTTTAGTGATCTTACTGAAGTGTTTATTGATCTTACTAAAGTGTTTAGTGATCTTACTGAAGTGTTTAGTGATCTTACTAAAGTGTTTAGTGATCTTACTGAAGTGTTTAGTGATCTTACTGAAGTGTTTAGTGATCTTATTGAAGTGTTTAGTGATCTTACTAAAGTGTTTAGTGATCTTACTGAAGTGTTTAGTGATCTTATTGAAGTGTTTAGTGATCTTACTAAAGTGTTTAGTGATCTTACTGAAGTGTTTAGTGATCTTATTGAAGTGTTTAGTGATCTTACTAAAGTGTTTAGTGATCTTACTGAAGTGTTTAGTGATCTTACTGAAGTGTTTAGTGATCTTACTAAAGTGTTTAGTGATCTTACTGAAGTGTTTAGTGATCTTACTGAAGTGTTTAGTGATCTTACTGAAGTGTTTAGTGATCTTACTGAAGTGGAAGAGAAGGATCCAGGAAGACAGAGAAAACCAAGAACAAGGAGAAGAGGAAGAGGGAGGAATGTGGAGGAGGAGGGGAAGAGGGGGAATGTGGAGGAGGAGGAGGGGAAGAGGGGGAATGTGGAGGAGGAGGTGAAGAGGAGGAATGTGGAAAAGGAGGAGGGGAAGAGGGGGAATGTGGAGGAGGAGGAGGAATGTGAAGGAGAAGGAAAGGAGAGGGGAATGGGATGCAGAAGGAGGAGGAGGAGGAGGAGAGGAAGAGGGGGAATGTGGAGGAGGAGGGGAAGTAAGGTAATGGAACAAGACGGGGAAGTTCGATAATAGGAGGAGAGGACGAGCAGGAAGAGGAAAAAGAGAATTGAGGAGGATAAAGAAAAGAAGAGGAGGATAAAGAAGGAAAAAGGATAAAGAAAGAGATGAGAATAACAAAAAAAAGAGAAAGAGGAGGAAAAGAGGAACAGTAGAATTATAATTAATAGGAGGGAAGGTGGCAGCACTCACATCTCCCCCTCCACCTTCCTCTCTTCTCCCCTTCCCCTCTTCTCCCCCTCCCCCGATGTAGACTTCTTCACGTGTCACCGGATCTCTGACATCAATTATTGATGTCCATTGTGAAGGTCAGAGGAAGAAGGTAAGGGAAGAGGGAAGCGGAAGAGGGAAGGGGAAGAGGGAAGAGGGAAGAGAAGGGAAGAGGGAAGAGAGAGGGAAAAGAGTATGTTTTGTCGAGTCCGCCCCAGTGTCTTCACACTGCTGACATTATTTTATCATTGATGGGGATAGGGGGGAGGGAGGGATGAGTGGGAGGACAGAGATGAGTGGAGGGTAGGAAGGAGGGATTAGTGTTAGTGAAGAAGAGGGAGAGGTAGAGGAGAGAATGAGTGGGAGGGAAGAGGAGAGAGTTTAAAAGGGGTAACGGGTTGGGAATGGAGACGAGAAGAGTAGGAAGAGAAAAGGAGGAGGAGGGGAGAGGAGAGGAGAGGAGGGAGAGGAGAGGAGGAGAGGAGAGGAGGGGCAAGGGGCAAAAGAGGATTAAGAGGTGTGTCCGACCTGCTCTAATGCCATCAAGATGCTGCTGACAACCTTCTTCTTGACTTTACTGGAAGGAAGAAGAGGAGTGGGGAGGAAGGAGAGGAGTGGGGGAGGAAGGAGAGGAGTGGAGGAGGAAGGAGAGGAGTGGAGGAGGAAGGAGAGGAGTGGAGGAGGAAGGAAGAGGAAGGAGAGGAGTGGAAGGAAGGAGAGGAGTGAGGGAGGAAGAAGAGGAGTGGGTGAGGAAGGAGAGGAGTGGGGGAGGAAGGAGAGGAGTGGAGAGGAAGGAGAGGAGTGGTGAGGAAGAAGAGGAGTGGGTGAGGAAGGAGAGGAGTGGGGGAGGAAGAAGAGGAGTGGGTGAGGAAGGAGAGGAGTGGGATAGGAAGGAGAGGAGTTGGGGAGGAAGGAGAGGAGTGAGAGAGGAAGGAGAGGAGTGGGGGAGGAAGGAGAGAGTGGGGAGGAAGGAGAGGAGTGGGTGAGGAAGGAAGGAGTGGTGAGGAAGGAGAGGAGTGGGGAAGGAAGGAGAGGAGTGGGGAAGGAAGAGATGAGTGGGTGAGGAAGGAGAGGAGTGGGTGAGAAAGGAGAGGAGTGGGGAAGGAAGGAGAGGAGTGGGGAGGAAGGAGAGGAGTGGGTGAGGAAGGAGAGGAGTGGAGAGAGGAGGAGGAGGAAGGAGAGGTGGGGAAGGAAGGAGAGGAGTGGGGAGGAAGAGAGAGTGAGAGGAGAGTGGGGAAAGGAGAGGAGTGAGAAGAGAGTAGGGGAAGGAAGGAGAGGAGTGGGGAGGAAGAAGAGAGGGTGAGGAAGGAGAGGAGTGGGGAGGAAGGAAGGAGTGGGGAGGAAGGAGAGGAGTGGGGAGGAAGGAGAGGAGTGGGGGAGGAAGGAGGAGGAGGGAGTGGAGGAAGGAGAGGAGTGGGGAGAGAGAGGAAGAGGAAGAGAGGAGTGGGAGGAAGGAGAGAGTGGGGAGGAAGGAGAGGATGGGAGGAAGGAGAGGGGAGAAGGAAGGAGTGGGTGAGGAAGGAGAAGGAGGGTAGGGGAAAAGGGGAGAAGAAGGGGGAGAGGAAGTGGGAGGAGAGATGGGAAGAATGGAGGAAGGAGAGGAGTGGGGAGGAGAAGAAGGGAAGAAGAAAAGTGTAGAAAGGAGAGAAGGAGAAGGAGAGACGGATGAGGAAGGAGAGAGTGAAGAAGATAAGGAGAATGAAGAAGTTGAGAAGGTGGAAATGAGTCAGGAGAAGAAACAGTGGGAATAGAGAGGAAAGGAAGAAAAGAGTGGGAGGAGAAGGAAGGGAAATAGAGTCAGGAGAGAAGAAGGACAAATAAGAGTGGAGAAAGGAAAAAGAAGGAAAATAAGAGTGAGAGAAGAAAGTTAAGGGGAAGAAGAGTCGGAGGAGGAAGGAAACAGTGGAAATAGGGGAGAAAGACAAAGAAGGTGAATCACGAGTCCAGGAAGGATGAACGTCATGACACTGTGAACGAAAAAAAGTAAGTGAACAAAGAGTAGAGAAGACAGAACGAGAAAACGTAAGGTAAAAGAGAGAGACACGCAAACAACACAGTTCAAGGTACAAATCGACAGAGTCACAGAGCTGAAGACAACAAACACACAGTTCAAGGTGACACATCACAGAGTCAGAACACAGAAACAAACACCAGTTCAAGACAACATCACAAGTCAGGAGACACAGGCAAGCAAATACAGTTCAAGGTGACAACATCACAGAGTCCAGGAGACACAGACAAACAACACACAGTTCAAGGTGACAACATCACAAGAGTCCAGGAGACACAGGCAAACAAACACACAGTTCAAGGTGACAACATCACAGAGTCCAGGAGACACAGGCAAACAAACACACAGTTCAAGGTGACAACATCACAGAGTCCAGGAGACACAGGCAAACAAACACACAGTTCAAGGTGACAACATCACAGAGTCCAGGAGACACAGACAAACAAACACACAGTTCAAGGTGACAACATCACAGAGTCCAGGAGACACAGGCAAACAAACACACAGTTCAAGGTGACAACATCACAGAGTGCAGGAGACACAGACAAACAAACACACAGTTCAAGGTGACAACATCACAGAGTCCAGGAGACACAGGCAAACAAACACACAGTTCAAGGTGACAACATCACATAGTCCAGGAGACACAGACAAACAAACACAAAGTTCAAGGTGACAACATCACAGAGTCCAGGAGACAGACAAACAAACACACAGTTCAAGGTGACAACATCACAGAGTCCAGGAGACAGACAAACAAACACACAGTTCAAGGTGACAACATCACAGAGTCCAGGAGACAGACAAACAAACACACAGTTCAAGGTGACAACATCACAGAGTCCAGGAGACACAGACAAACAAACACAGTTCAAGGTGGCAACATCACAGAGTCCAGGAGACACAGACAAACAAACACACAGTTCAAGGTGACAACATCACAGAGTCCAGGAGACACAGGCAAACAAACACACAGTTCAAGGTGACAACATCACAGAGTTCAGGAGACACAGACAAACAAACACACAGTTCAAGGTGACAACATCACAGAGTCCAGGAGACACAGACAAACAAACACACAGTTCAAGGTGACAACATCACAGAGTTCAGGAGACACAGACAAACAAACACACACATAAATGAGATGGAAAGAAATTCCAAATACATCTTTTAATGTGCAAAACCCAAAGCGAAACCCGCATGTAGTATATGTGGTTGTTGCTTAGAAGATATGAAAGACGTGACTGAAATACTGAGTCATAATATGCCTCAGTGTTTATTAATTATTTTGAAGATTAAGACACATGTGCAACACTTGGGTGTCTTTATTGTTGAAACGTTTCGCCCACACAGTAGTCTTCTTCAGTCAAATACTAAGGCAGCAAGTATAGAAGTGAAATGAAGATGATGTAATCTGCCCATCAACCTCAGAGAAATAGTATTTAAGGTGGTCAGTCCCTCAGCCTGGAAAAATAAAGCAGATGGGTATTTAACTTTCTAACAAAGAGAACCCAAAGAGTAATAGTAAACAGAGTGAATCTGGGGCTGTCCCGGTGGAAAGCTTCGTTCGTCAAGGCACAGTACTCTACCCACGTCTCTCTCATTCTCATATCCGATATAGACAGAAACATCAATGATAGCACTATATCAACCTTCACAGATGATAGCAGGTACTGTATGGAAGTGGCATCCACTGACACAGCAACCTTCTAGCTGATATAAAGTAAATCTTCCAGTGGGTTACGGACGATGAATAGTGAGGATAAATTTTATTTACTATGGTATGGAAAAAGTATGAATGCAGTCAAGCATCTGAACCACTTGCAATGTCTGAAGTGTCTTGAACTGTACTCCTTTTAACGTAGGCGAGAAAGATGCATCATAATCTACATCCGGAAAATTCTGGAGGGATTGGTCCCGAACCTGCACACTGGAATCACTCCATATGAAAGCAAAAGGCAAGACAGACGTTGCAAAATGTCTCCGATGAAAAGCAGTGGAGCGATGAGCATAGTAAGAGAGAACTCAATAAAAAGACCACGACTCAACACGCTCCCTTCGTCTTCAAACCCCTGGTGGTCTTCAAAAGGAAACTTGGTAAGTTCCCTAAGCTCCTGATCAGCCCGGCTGTTGTGCATAGTTTGGATTACATGCTGCTGGTGCTAACAGCTTGCTTGATCAGGTCAACAACCGTAAGGGCTGGTTTGCCACGGGGCGGTGACCCCCGAAATTGACTCCAGGTAACCTCCAGGTATGGAAGAGACGAGAGGAGGGGAGGGGAGAGAAGAGTGGATGAGAGAATTGTGGAAGAGAAGGAAGGGGTAAAGGGGATGAAGACAGAAGACAATGATGGGGTAGAGGAAGAGAGGAAGAGGAGGAATGGTGAGAGAGGAGAGAGGGAGTAGGAGAGATTGTTCAATAAACATCATTAGGTACACGACTACCTCTTGGCCAACACCTGAACATTTCCAGCAGGTACCTATCGCAGGTTCACCAGAACACTGCAGTGTTCTGACAGTACATAACGTTCCAGTGGGACTGGATGCGACCCACAACAGTTGGATCACATACCTGCACATACTTTTATTGCTAGGTGGGTAGGGGGCAGCAGCAGGTGTGTATGAGGCCTGGTCACAGACCGGGCCGCAGGGGCGTTGACCCCTGGAACTCTCTCCAGGTATACTCCAGGTCTCCAGGTATGGAAACTTGCCCATATGTTTTTCCATGCCAGGGAATCGAACCAGGGACCTTACTATTGTGAGAGAAGAGGGCTTATAAGGAAGAGAGGAGAGAAGTAGGGAAAATGGAAGGAAGAAATGGCGACAAGGAAGCGGGGAGACAACCAAAGGTTGTGACACCAGACTACCATGATGGTGGCACCTCGTCACTCTTGTAAGAGGCGGGGGCCAGTGTCAACCTCCTCCTCCTCCCCCACTGTGAAAGGGAGTGATCCAAAGTCTCCTCTGGGGAGGAGTTGATCCACAGATTACCTGGGGAAGGGGATGATCCCCAGCACTTCCTGGTGAAGGTGAACCACAGCCTCTTCTGGGGGAATGGGTGGAGGGTGGATACCCAGCTCCCCATGTCGAAGGGGATAATTTCTCAGCCTCCCTTTCCCTGGCTGGTGGAGAAAAGGGTAGGGGAAGGAGGAGGGGGAGGAAAACAAACTCCCACCCCACACCCCCCACCACGGGCACGCGCATAAAGAATTAAGAAATCTGACCCACGAAGGAAGACTGAAGACACTAATATTGCCACTGTTGAAAGATGAGAAAACACACGAGGCGGACACAGCAGGGTACTGAACACAGCATCAAAGACACAGGTACCGTCTAAGGGTATACAGTACCGACCAGTTGATGACTAAGACACATGTGTAACACTTGGGTATCTTTCCTGCCGAACACTTTCACCTCCACAGCTGGTAAAGACAGAGATTTCAAAATCGCTTTCGTACTCGTCAGAAGAAGCCTACTATGTAGGCGAAACGTTTCGGTGATAAAGATAACCAAGTGTTGCACGAACGTTATGATCCTTAAAAGACACAAGTGGAGAACAAGCTCTCACCGATAAAGCTCTACAGAGCGAAACAGAATGACGTGATAAAGCTCTACAGAGCGAAACAGAATGACGTGATAAAGCTCTACAGAGCGAAACAGAATGAATTGATAAAGCTCTACAGAGCGAAACAGAATGACGTGATAAAAAGCTCTACAGAGCGAAACAGAATGACGTGATAAAGCTCTACAGAGCGAAACAGCACAACTTGATATACTTCTACCGAGCGAAAAAGCACGACTTGATAAAGCTCTACAGAGTGAAAAAGCACGACTTAATAAAGCTCCACAGCGCAATAAAGCTTGACTTGATAAAACTCTACACAGAACGGCACGGCGTCACAATAAAAGCCAACCTCTGAACCAGTGTCTTCAGCACCTCTAAGATCGTGTGAGAGACCACGAGACAATCTCTTGGAGGCGTCCTCGGCGAGGTCGAGCAACCATCTTCAACTGCTGATGAAGCTGTGCAATAAAAGACTGCAACAAGTTGCTTGGTTGGCTGGTTAATTGGGAGAGCTAAGGCCTATCTATACGCGAGGGTAATGCAGACTGCACGCCACCTCTTCGCTACCAGTTAACATAAGAACATAAGAAAGAAGGAACACTGCAGCAGGCCTACTGGCCCATGCGAGGCAGATCCAAGTCTCCAACCGGCTTAAGCACAAGCTAGTCAGGTCCAACTCACACCCACCCACACCCAGTCATGTATTTATCCAACCTATTTTTAAAACTACACAACGTCCCAGCCCCTATGACGGTACTCGGGAGTTTGTTCCACTAATCCACAACTCTATTACCAAACCAGTGCTTTCCTATATCCTTCTTGAATCTGAACTTTTCCAACTTGAAACCATTGCTGCGAGTCCTATCTTGGCTGGATATTTTCAGCACGCTATTTACATCCCCTTTGTTTATTCCTGTTTTCCATTTATACACCTCAATCATATCCCCCTAATTCTACGCCTTTCTAGAGAGTGCAGATTAAAGGGCCCTCAGTCTATCCTCATAGGAAGATTTCTGATACATGGGATCAACTTTGTCATCCTCTTCTGTACGTTTTCCAGTGCATTTATATTCATTCTGTAATACGGTGACCAGAACTGTGCAGCATAATCTAAATGAGGCCTAACCAAAGATATATAGAGTTGAAGAACAACCTGAGGACTTCTATTATTTATACTTCTTGATATGAAGCCAAGGATTCTGTTAGCTTTATTGCGAACACTTATGCACTGTTGTCTTGGTTTCTTGGTTACTTCTAACCAGAACTCCTAAATCCTTCTCGCAATCAGTAGTATTAAGATCTACATTATTCAGTTTATATGTGGCATGGTTATTGTCCTGTCCAACATTTTTAGAACTTTGCATTTGTCTACATAAACTGCATCTGCCACTTCTCCGACCACTGCATCAGTCTATTCAAATCATCCTGGAGTGCTCTAATGTCCTCATTTGAATGAATTGGACGGTCCTATTTTGGTGTCATCAGCAAATTTGCTTATGTTGCTATTTATTCCCTCATCTTGTCGTTTATGTAAATTGTAAACAACAGGGGCCCAAAACTGACCCCTGTGGTACACCGCTTGAGACGTGCCCCATTCTGATTCTCTAATGTGGAAATATTGTGAGTAAACTCTTTAAGTGAATATATATATATATATATATATATATATATATATATATATATATATATATATATATATATATATATATATATATATATATATATATATATATATAATAAATATATATATATAGATATATTATAATATATATAATTATGATTTATTTTATATATATATATATATATATATATACTGATATGCAATAAGATCACAGTAAACAGATGATATCACAGTATGCAGAACAACCACTGTGGGAAAAATAGTGAACTTCCAAGCGATTTCGCGATTTCTCACATTATCAAGGTCCTTGATAATAATATTAGAAATCACGAAAGCGCTTGGAAATACACCATTTTTCCACAGTGGTTGTTTAGTGTATACTGAGATACACTCGTACACACCTCCACGTGTACACGCACTGATGCTCTCATAGCACACATATCAAAGAGATTTAGTAAGCTTTCTTTTAAAGCTCCTATTGTGTATATTTTCTGTAAATACGATTGAGAAAGAGCATCCAAAATTGAACAGTGTTTATTATGTAAAGCCTTTCAATCGCATTTGCCAAAAAGTCGCATGATATAGAGAGGATTTATAAGGCTTACTGTATACTCTTGAATACGTCTACCTGGAGGGTGTTCCGGTGGGGGTCAACGCCCCCGCGGCCTGCTCCTTGGCCGGTTGTGCGCGCAGCAACACAACCATTACACAAGTCATTACGAAAAAAAAATGACTTGTGACTTGTAACTCAGTGGTCAGAGCGACCGGCGCACAAGGTAAGTCAGTGTATTCGACCCCCCTTCCCCACCCCCGGGCGAGGTAAGACGTATGGGCAAGTCTCCTTACACTTGTCCCCTCAAGGGAAGTTCCTTGACGCTTTTGAGGGGCTCTTGATCCAGGGAACTGGGTCCGTGCTCCAATTCCCTGAATTAAGCCTGAATGCCTTCTATCCCCCCACAGGTGCAGTATAATCCCTCCGGGTTTAGCGCTCCCCATGATAATAATAATAATAATAATAATAATTACACCTGACCATCAGTAACACTGACTCGTCTTAAAACATTTAAAAAAAATCATCGATGACGAAGAATTATAGAAAAACCATCGTGTGTGGTGGAATATTAAACAAAACTATCCTGCTAGCAGGTAGGTGTTACCTACCTGCTAGCACCTACCTGCGCAGGTGTTAGCAGGTAGGTAGCAGGTGTTAGCGGTAGGTAGCAAGTGTTAGCAGGTGTTAGCAGGTAGGTAGCAGGTGTTAGCGGGTAGGTAGCAGGTGTTAGCAGGTAGGTAGCAAGTGTTAGCAGGTAGCAGGTGTTAGCAGGTAGGTAGCAGGTGTTAGCAGGAAGGTAGCAGGTGTTAGCAGGAAGGTAGCAGGTGCTAGCAGGTAGGTAGCACACTGTTGTGTGGCACCTTGGCAGAAGATGACATGCCAACACTGAAGACAAGCGGATATATACACTGCCAGGTGTGTATCAGTGTATATATACTGAGAAAGTTGGCTGTAATCCCCATTTTAGGGATTAAAGTATTCCTGACTGGTGGTGAACAGGTTAAAGCAGAGCCTTAATGGTCCCCTCGTGTAGTCGATAAGCTTTAAACCGCCATTAAGTGCAGGCACCACACACTAACACAGCTCTCCTCTGATACATGAATTTAATCACACAAATACTGGAAATTACAATATAAATTAGCCTTAATGGCTTATATTTCTCTCTCATGTATTGTGTGCATGATGTATCCTACGTATGCAGTGTATTGTGAATTACTTATGTATAAATACTTGCTCCATTCTATTCTATTATTCTTCAAAATTATATATATATATATATATATATATATATATATATATATATATATATATATATATATATATATATATATATATATATATATATATATATATATTGCGACTAGCCGAGGACTCAAACCATGTCGTTTTGGCCCCCTCATGGTGAGCGAAAATCACATGACGCTCTAACCCACAGGACCCCTCAATCCTACAAGAATCACGTACCCAGCAGAGCTAGGTGTTTTACCGTGATCCGAGGACATACGATGGTATGGGTGCCTCTGAGCTAATTTCATTCTACTCCCCGTTTGGTGTACTAGCCTCAACAAGCCGTATATATATTATTGTAACCACGAACAAGTGGTATTTAATCAATAACAACACTGCGGGCCAAAACGACATGAATGCTGTAATTGATTAAATACCACTCGTTCGTGGTTACAATATATATAATATATGTATTGGATATCCGCATCCGCATCCGAATCCGCGGAACATCCACACAATTTCTTACATCCGCATCAGCATCCGCATCCGCAAAATAAGTAAGACATCCTCATATACATCCGCCTCTGCGGATATCTAAATTTTCACATCCGATACATCTCTACTATATATACATATACTGCTTGTTGAGGCTAGTACACTAAACGGGGAGTAGAATGAAATTAGCTCAGAGGCACCCACACCACCGTATGTCCTCGAATCATGGTAAAACACCTAGCTCTGCTGGGTACGTGATTCTTGTAGGATGAGTGGTCCAGTGGGTTAGAGCGTCATGAGATTTTCGCTCACCATGAGGCGGGCCAAAACGACATGGTTCGCATATATATATATATATATATATATATATATATATATATATATATATATATATATATATATATATATATATATATATATATATATATATATATAAACTATTTACACAACAATTTTTCCTGCAACTTCAGAGGAAAGTTGAACATTTTTCGGGTCACTTTTCACAGCACCGACACAACTCGCCAGAAACACACCCAGAATCTCGAAAAAAAAGGGCTGTAAATCGCTTTTAAAAAAAAAAACTAGTCACGCTGCAAAGAGAATTTCCACATTATCGCTTTGAGCAAGAGTAATGCGTTGCTATTAACGCAGTACTCCCACTACATACGCAATGACGCACAATTTCGCGCCAGCTTACAACCATGAGGCTCACACGGGCCAGCCATCGCTATATGTAGTGGTAATTATAGGGGTTTTAGGCATCTGAATTATACTGGCAATTGTGTGTTTTTTGGGGAGGTCATTGTGGGAGCAGGAACACCGGGAGTGTGATAACATATTGCAGGGGAGACTAACATGTTGTACTGCAGGGGAGACTAACATGCTGTACTGCAGGGGAGACTAACATGCTGTACTGCAGGGGAGACTAACATGTTGTATTGCAGGGAAGACTAGCATGCTGTACTGCAGGGGAGACTAACATGCTGTATTGCAGGGGAGACTAACATGCTGTACTGCAGGGGAGACTAACATGTTGTACTGCAGGGGAGACTAACATGCTGTACTGCAGGGGAGACTAACATGTTGTACTGCAGGGGAGACTAACATGCTGTATTGCAGGGAAGACTATATAGCACTGGGAGAAGGGTCTAAGTCACACTGGGTAGGAAGGGTCTAAGTCACTGGGAGGAAGGTCATAAGTCACACTGGGTAGGAAGGGTCTAAGTCACACTGGGTAGGAAGGGTCTAAGTCACACTGGGTAGGAAGGGTCTAAGTCACACTAGGTAGGAAGGGTCTAAGTCACACAGGGTAGGAAGGGTCTAATATAAGTCACACTGGGTAGGAAGGGTCTAATATAAGTCACACTGGGTAGGGTCTAAGTCACACTGGGTAGGAAGGGTCTAAGTCACACTGGGTAGGAAGGGTCTAAGTCACATTAGGTAGGAAGGGTCTAAGTCACACTGGGTAGGAAGGGTCTAATATAAGTCACACTGGGTAGGAAGGGTCTAATATAAGTCACACTGGGTAGGGTCTAAGTCACACTGGGTAGGAAAGGTCTAAGTCACACTGGGTAGGAAGGGTCTAATATAAGTCACACTGGGTAGGAAGGGTCTAAGTCACACTGGGTAGGAAGGGTCTAAGTCACACTGGGTAGGAAGGGTCAATACTAAGTCACACTGGGTAGGAAGGGTCTAATATAAGTCACACTGGGTAGGAAGGGTCTAATATAAGTCACACTGGGTAGGGTCTAAGTCACTGGGTAGGAGGTCTAAGTCACACTGGGTAGGAAGGGTCTAATATAAGTCACACTGGGTAGGAAGGGTCTAATATAAGTCACACTGGGTAGGAAGGGTCTAATATAAGTCACACTGGGTAGGGTCTAAGTCACACTGGGTAGGAAGGGTCTAAGTCACACTGGGTAGGAAGGGTCTAAGTCACACTGGGTAGGAAGGGTCTAAGTCACACTGGGTAGGAAGGGTCTAATATAAGTCACACTGGGTAGGAAGGGTCTAATATAAGATTATCCAGGAAGGATTTTCTCTGGGCTGAAATAAAATCTGCTCTAAGGGACTGTGTTAGAGTCTATGACTGATACTTGGAGTTCTCTATCATACCTTGAGTCCTCTATCATACCTTGAGTCCTTTTATCATACCTTGAGACCTCTATCATACCTTGAGACCTCTATCATACCTTGAGTCCTCTATCATACCTTGAGTCCTCTATCATACCTTGAGTCCTCTATCATACCTTGAGTCCTCTATCATACCTTGAGTCTTCTATCATACCTTGAGTCCTCTATCATACCTTGAGTCCTCTATCATACCTTGAGTCCTCTATCATACCTTGAGTCCTCTATCATACCTTGAGTTCCTCTATCATACCTTGAGTCCTCTATCATACCTTGAGTCCTCTATCATACCTTGAGTCCTCTATCATACCTTGAGTCCTCTATCATACCTTGAGTCCTCTATCATACCTTGAGTATTCTATCATACCTTGAGTCCTCTATCATACCTTGAGTCCTCTATCATACCTTGAGTCCTCTATCATACTTGAGTCTCTATCATACCTTGAGTCCTCATATCATACCTTGAGTCCTCTATCATACCTTGAGTTCTCTATCATACCTTGAGTCCTCTATCATACCTTGAGTCCTCTATCATACCTTGAGTTCTCTATCATACCTTGAGTCCTCTATCATACCTTGAGTCCTCTATCATACCTTGAGTCCTCTATCATACATTGAGTTCTCTATCATATCTTGAGTTCTCTATCATACCTTGAGTCCTCTATCATACCTTGAGTTCTCTATCACCCTTGAGTCCTCTATCATACCTTGAGTTCTCTATCATACCTTGAGTCCTCTATCATACCTTGAGTCCTCTATCACCTGAGTCCACTATCACACCTTGAGTCCTCTAACATACCTTGAGTTATCTATCATGCCTAGGGTCTTCTATCATACCTTGAGTCCTCTATCATACCTTGAGTCCTCTATCATACCTTGAGTCCTCTATCATACCTTGAGTCCTCTATCATACCTTGAGTCCTCTATCATACCTTGAGTTCTCTATCATACCTTGAGTCCTCTATCATACCTTGAGTCCTCTATCATACCTCTGAGTTCTCTATCATACCTTGAGTCCTCTATCATACCTGAGTCCTCTATCATACCTAGAGTTCTCTATCATACTTTGAGTCCTCTATCATACCTTGACTTCTCTATCACCTTGAATCCTCTATAATACGTTGAGTCCTCTATCATACCTTGAGACCTCTATCATACCTTACGTTCTCTATCACCCTGAGTCCTCTATCATACCTTGAGTCCTCTATCATACCTTGAGACCTCTATCATACCTTAAGTTCTCTATCACCCTGAGTCCTCTATCATACCTTGAGTTCTCTATCATACCTTGAGTCTTCTATCATACCTTGAGTCCTCTATCATACCTTAAGTTCTCTATCACCCTGAGTCCTCTATCATACCTTGAGTCCTCTATCATACCTTGAGTCCTCTATCATACCTTGAGACCACTATCATACCTTGAGTCCTCTATCATACCTTGAGTCCTCTATCATACCTTGAGTCCTCTATCATACCTTGAGTTCTCTATCATGCCTAGGGTCTTCTATCATACCTTGAGTCCTCTATCATACCTTAAGTTCTCTATCACCCTGAGTCCTCTATCATACCTTGAGACCTCTATCATACCTTGAGTCCTCTATCATACCTAGAGTCCTCTATCATACCTTGAGACCACTATCATACCTTGAGTATTCTATCATACCTTGAGTTCTCTATTATACCTTGAGTCCTCTATCATACCTTGTGCCCTCTATCATACCTTGAGTCCTCTATCATACCTTGAGTCCTCTATCATACCTTGAGTTCTCTATCATGCCTAGAGTCTTCGATCATACCTTGAGTCCTTTATCATACCTTAAGTTCTCTATCACCCTGAGTCCTCTATCATACCTTGACTCCTCTATCACCTTGAATCCTCTATAATACGTTGAGTCCTCTATCATACCTTGAGTCCTCTATCATACCTTGAGTCCTCTATCATACCTTGAGACCTCTATCATACCTTAAGTTCTCTATCACCCTGAGTCCTCTATCATACCTTGAGTTCTCTATCATACCTTAAGTTCTCTATCACCCTGAGTCCTCTATCATACCTTGAGACCTCTATCATTCCTTGAGTCCTCTATCATACCTAGAGTCCTCTATCATACCTTGAGACCACTATCATACCTTGAGTCATCTATCATACCTTGAGTCCTCTATCATACCTTGTGTCCTCTATCATACCTTGTGCCCTCTATCATACCTTGAGTCCTCTATCATACCTTGAGTCCTTTATCATACCTTGAGTCCTCTATCATACCTTGAGCCTCTATCACCTTGAGTCATCTATCATACCTTGAGTCCTCTATCATACCTTGAGTCCTCTATCATACCTTGAGTCCTCTATCATACCTTGAGTCTCTATCACCTTAAGATCCTCTATCATACCTGAATCTCTATCACCTTGAGTCCTCTCTCATACCTTGAGACCTCTATCATTCCTTGAGTCCTCTATCATACCTTGAGTCCTCTATCACCTTGAGTCCTCTCTCATACCTTGAGACCTCTCTCATTCCTTGAGTCCTGTATCATACCTTGAGTCCTCTATCATACCTTGAGTCCTCTATCATACCTTGAGTCCTCTATCACCTTGAGTCATCTATCATACCTTGAGTCCTCTATCATACCTTGAGTCCTCTATCATACCTTGAGTCCTCTATCATACTTTGAGTCCTCTATCACCTTAAATCCTCTATCATACATTGAATCCTCTATCACCTTGAGTCCTCTCTCATACCTTGAGACCTCTATCATTCCTTGAGTCCTCTTCATACCTTGAGTCTATCACCTTGAGTCCTCTTCATACCTTGAGACCTCTCTCATTCCTTGAGTCCTCTATCATACCTTGAGTCCTCTCACATTATATCTTGTATATTTCCTCAGCATCGACACTTCATCCCATTAAGTCAATAGTGTGTACACAACAAGGGACATAAGAGAGGAGCACTGCAGTAAGCCTCAAGAATATCACTTGAGCAACACCTTGGCTTCTTCATGGAGAGACGTTTCACCCACCAGTGGCTTTATTAATCAAACAAGAGACGACTTGACTGCTATATCTCTGGGCCGATTTATGGGCCTGATGTACACCTGGTAGAGGGCCCCGCCCACCTGTGACCACGTCTCCCGCTGCTGCATGACTCCACTATAAAAGGTTCCATTGTATTGCCTCTGTATTAAGACTGATAAGGCCCTTGCGGGCGAAACATCTTTCATGGAAGATAACCAGGTGTTGCACATTCGTCTTATTTATCAACTTGCCGGTATTGCGTACCTTTGATATAATATGTAAGAGAGAGAGAGAGAGTAGATGCATAATTTGCATTACTATCTCCTACCTCTCCCTCCCTATCTCCTTCCTACCTCTTCCTCCCTATTTCTTACCTCTCCCTCCCTGTCTCCTTACCCTTCCTATCTCCTCCCTCTCCCTCCTTAAATTCATTATCTTCGTTTCCTCAAAAGATATCTCACATCAGCTCTCTCCCTTCTCCTCTCATTTCTACTCTCTCTGTACCTTCCTCTCCTTCCTCCTCTCCCCTTCCCTCTCTTCAATGTATTCCTTCTCTCTCTCTCTCTCTCTCTCTCTCTCTCTCTCCTGCTTGCTACCATCCTTCAGAGGGACAGATGGCACCATTCCTCACCTGCCATCATGGTGGCACTGTGTCACTGAGCATCAATAGAGAAACACTTTCTTGCATCCTCCCCGTGCTGCTCCCACAACTTTTATCAAGTGTGGGGTGAGGTGGGACTCCTGGGGAGGAAGTGTGGGGTGAGGTGGGACTCCTGGGGAGGAAGTGTGGGGTGAGGTGGGGCTCCTGGGGAGGAAGTATGTGGTGAGGTGGGACTCCTGGGGAGGAAGTGTGGTTTGAGGTGGGACTCATGGGTGGAAGTGTGGGGTGAGGTGGGACTCCTGGGGAGGAAGTGTGGGGTGAGGTGAGACTCCTGGGGAGGAAGTATGTGGTGAGGTGGGACTCCTGGGGAGGAAGTGTGGGGTGAGGTGGGTCTCATGGGTGGAAGTGTGGGGTGAGGTGGGACTCCACATACACACATACCGAGCACATCAACCAAATAACTGCTGCAGCTTATGGGCGACTAGCGAACCTAAGATTAGTATTCCGCCATCTCAGTAAGCAGTCGTTCCAGACCCTGTACACCGTGTACATCAGGCCCATATTAGAGTATGCAGCATCAGTTTGGAACTCACACCTAGTCAAGCACTTCAGGAAACTAGAGAAAGTGCAAAGGTTTGCAACGAGACTAATCCCAGAGTTAAGGGGTATGTCCTACGAGGAGAGGTTAAGGGAACTCGACATGACGACACTGGAGGACAGGAGGGATACTGACGACATGATAACGACATATAAAATACTGAGAGGAATTGATAAGGTGGACAGAGACAGAATGTTCCAGAGATGGGACACAGCAACAAAGGTCACAATTGGAAGTTGAAAACTCAGATGAGTCACAGGGATGTTAATAAGTATTTTTTCAGTCATAGAGTTGTCAGAAAGTGGAATAGTCTGGAAAGTGAGGTAGTGGAGGCAGTTACCATACACAGCTTTAAGAAGAGGTATGATAAAGCTCATGGAGCAGGGAGAGAGTGGACTAATAGCGACCAGCGAAGAGGCGGGGTCAGGAGCTATGAATCGACCCCTGCAACCACAATTAGGTGAGTACAATTAGAAGAGTACACACACACACAACACAAACATACAGGGTTGCCAGAGAGCAGGATGGAAAACCAGGGGACAGGAGAATGAGTCTGGGAAGGAAGATTGGGTAGCAGACCGCAGACACAGTATAGGCTAGGTGGTCAAAGACTGCAAACCTCACTCAAGCAAAAAGATCTTGGGGTGAGTATAATACGAGGCACATCCGAGGCGCACATCAACCAGATAACTGCTGCAGCATATGAACGCTTGGCAAACCTAAGAATAGCGTTCCGATACCTCAGTAAGGAATCGTTCAAGACTCTGTACACCTTGTACGTCTGGCCCATACTGGAGTATGCAGCACCAGTCTGGAATCCACCCATGGTCAAGCACGTCAAGAAATTAGAGAAAGTGCAAAGGTTTGCAACAAGACTAGTCCCAGAGCTAAGGGAATTGTCCTATAAAGAAAGGTTAAGGGAAATCGGCCTGACGATACTGGAGGATGGGAGGTTTAGGGAAGACATGATAACGACATATAAAATACTGTGAGGAATTGACAAGGTGGACAAAGACAGAATGTTCCAGAGATAGGACACAGAAACAAGGGGTCACAATTGGAAGTTGAAGACTCCGATGAGTCAAAGGGATGTTAGGAAGTATTTCTTCAGTCATAGAGTTGTCAGGAAGTGGAATAGCCTAGAAAGTGACGTAGTGGAGGCAGGAACCATACGTAGTTTTAAGACGAGGTTTGATAAAGCTCATGGAGCAGGGAGAAAGAGGACCTAGTAGCGATCAGTGAAGAGGCGGGGCCAGGAGCTATGAATCGACCCCTGTAACCACAGACAGGTGAGCACAAATAGGTGAGTACGCACACACACACACACACACAGCTCCAGTATAATCATTAAGTCAGATGAGCTGGAAACCTCACAATAATCCTCCATCAATATATTACGAGGAGACGGTGAGGAGAAGTATGGTAAGGAGAAGGAGGAAGAGCAAGAGAATCAAGAAGAGGAGAAGGAGGAGGAAGAAGAGAAGGAAAAGGATAAGAGGAGGAGAAGAAGGAGGAAGATGAGGAGGAGAAGGAGGAAGATGAGGAGGAGAAGGAGGAGGAGGAAGAGGAGGAGGAGGAGAAGAAGAAGAAGAAGAAGATGAAGAAGAAGAAAGATGGGGAGGAGGAGGAGGAGGAAAGAAGAAGCACAATAGCAGCAGCAGAATTAATATTAGCAGCATTAGCAGTGGGAGTATAATAAGGGGTATAAGAAGGAGGAAGAGTATAAGGAGGAGGAATAAAAGGAGGCGTCCTCCAGGTGCAGCAGGTAAGAGGACAGGTGAGGAGGCAGGTGAATAAGGTGAGTGGAAACATTCAGTTGGGTGGCTGTTAAATTTAGGTGACGCCAGAGAAAACTCAGACACAACCATTACTTGTGTTGAAGTGAATGTGGGAGAGGGAGAGAGAAGAAGGGGGAGAGGGAGAGAAGGGGGAGGAGGAGAGGGGTAAGGAGTAGGTGAGGAAAGTGGAGAGAGAAAGGAAACTGAAGAAAGATGAATACAATTTTATGCTTTGTGTTCCATAGCAAGAATGATCCCAGCCCCCTGTATCCCTGACCACAGCCCCCTGTATTCCCTGATCCCAGCCCCTGTATCCCCTGATCCCAGCCTCCTGTATCCCCTGACCCCAGCCCCCTGTATTCCCTGATCCCAGCCCCTGTATCCCCTGATCCCAGCCCCCTGTATCCCCTGATCTCAGACCCCTGTATCACCAGATCCCAGCCCCCTGTATCCCCTGATTCCAGCCCCCTGTATCACATGGTCCCAGCCCCCTGTATCCCCTGACCAAAGCCCCCTGTATCCTCTGATACCAGCCCCTTGTATCCCATAACCCCAGCCCCCTGTATCCCATAACCCCAGCCCCTGTATCCTATAACCCCAGCCCCCTGTATCATATAACCCCAGCCCCCTGTATCACCTGATCCCAGCCCCTGTATCCCATAATCCCAGCCCCTGTATCCCATAACTCCAGCCCCTGTATCCTATAACCCCAGCCCCTGTATCACCTGATCCCAGCCCCCTGTATCACCTGATCCCAGCCCCTGTATCACCTGATCCCAGCCCCTGTATCAGGTTCTGCTACAGTGTTATCAACACACAATAAATTACTTTCATGAAGGGGCACTTATTCTAAATTTTGTAAATTAGAAACACTTTGAAAGGGACATTTTTAATATTTTTTTTTTCATTTTTTTTTCATTTATATTCTATTTTAAATTAGCTACAAATCTTTAAAAAAATATATTTTTTTAGTGTCAGTAGGCCTCCTGGCACAGATGTGATTCATCAACAGCTGATGTGATCAAATTTGGCAAATTATCACGTACACACACTGCTTTTTTCAGACCTTTATGCCTATAAAGCAGTGTGTACGTAGGCCTAGGTACACTTGTCTTCGTAGGCCTAGGTACACTTGTCGTCGTAGGCCTAGGTACACTTGTCTTCGTAGGCCTAGGTACACTTGTCTTCGTAGGCCTAGGAACACTTGTCTTCGTAGGTCTAGGAACACTTGTCTTCGTAGGCCTAGGAACACTTGTCTTCGTAGGCCTAGGAACACTTGTCTTCGTAGGCCTCACAGAAATAACAAATTTATTACAATAATAATACTAATAATAATGTAAACCATATATTATTAATACATTAAATACTTGCCCAACACTTGGGTGTCTTTATTCTGGAAACGTTTCGCCAGCCAGTGGCTTCTTCAGTCCAGTACTGAGAAGAACGGTGAAGGTGAGGAGGAGTTTGAGGTAGTCAGTCCCTCATGCCCGGGGTCGATGTGTTCACTTCATCAGTCTTGATCAAGAGTGATGGAGTGAACACATCGACTCCAGGCTGAGGACTGATTACCTCAAACTCATCACCTTCCATTGTTCTCTCCATTGGACTGAAGAAGCCACTGGCGGGCAAAAGTTTCCAGAATAAAGATACCAAAATGTTGCACAAGTGTCTCCTGTATTAACTTGTCTATTTTATAAAACCATTTATATATTTTTTATTATTATTATTATTATTATTATTATTATTATTATTATTATCTTATTATTATTATTATTATTATTATTATTATTATTATTATTATTTTATTATTATTACTCATTATTATTACTTATTATTATTATTATTATTATTACTTTTATTATTATTATTATTATTATTATTATTATTATTATTATTATTATTATTACTCTTATTATTATTATTATTATTATTATTATTATTATTTTTTATATTATTATTATTATTATTATTATTATTATTATTATTATTAATATTACTTATTATTATTATTATTATTATTATTATTACTCATTATTATTATTATTATTACTTAAATTTTTATTAATTATTATTATTATTATTATTATTATTATTATTATTATTATTACTTATTATTATTATTATTAAAATTATACTCTTATTATTATTATTATTATTATTATTATTATTATTATGATTATCAAAACTTAAACCTTCATTTAATGCATTCTCTTGTAATATTGTGAATGTATTCCTCAAACACTAAGAAACTTTAAATGTTTCCACAGAATTATGTTTACAGTGGACGTATGTAATCTGTATCGTTGATAAATATATCTAATTTAGGGAGATATTTAATTTAGAAGATATCTAATT